>CAMPDV010001974.1:0-84485 GCA_946699065.1 Loxodes magnus | reverse complement strand
ATAGAAGTTGATTAAAGTAAAGCAAAAAAGATTATTGTATAAACGAGCAACTTGCATGCAATAAATAATATAATATGATATAAAAAAATATAAAAAACAAGTTAAATAAGCATTATAAAGAGTGAAATATAAAAAATAAATAGCAATGGAAAAAAGATTAAAATATAAGTCCTAATTTGTATATAAAAAAGCTTTGAAAAAGAAACTGAGTCTCGTAAATATAATAAATATGACTGAAAAAAGACAAAAAAGAATATAAATATAGTTCAGGCGTCTAATAGATAAGACATTCATAAAAACATAGCCAAATCAACCGCTTAGACAAAATGGGACCCCCGCGTCTAATATATATGAATTGCTATAAAATTGACATAAAAAAGCTGCGAATAAAAGTAATGCGACTGGAATAAAATAAAATATCGCAAATAAATGGACAACAAAAGATAAAGAAATAAAAATAGCGGTACTCCCGCGTCTAATGAACGAAAACACTAGAAAATTAAAATATTCAATGGAATAATAAAGAAAGTAAAAGAATAAATGTGCAAAAATAGTAATAAAAACAAAATAAAGATAATAAATAATTTTAGAGGACTGATAAAACAGCAATAAAAATGATATGTTAAAATTAGAGTATAAAAGTGCATGCTTAATGAGTAATAAGAATAAAAACGATAATAAAAGTGACCTGCGTAATATGTATATAAAGTGATAACATGACAACGAAGAAAATAGTAAAGATTGATTAAAAGATACGAAAAACAGCAGATAAATGTAAAAAAAATGATAAAAAGTACTGATATAAATATAAAAATTGAATGGATGAGGATAATAAAAAGCGTAAAACTGATATGAAAGAGGATAAACGAGGACGAACGGGTGACTTTTCTGTATGAGTAATAGGATCTGATTAGGTGATAGAAGTTGATTAAAGTAAAGCAAAAAAGATTATTGTATAAACGAGCAACTTGCATGCAATAAATAATATAATATGATATAAAAAAATATAAAAAACAAGTTAAATAAGCATTATAAAGAGTGAAATATAAAAAATAAATAGCAATGGAAAAAAGATTAAAATATAAGTCCTAATTTGTATATAAAAAAGCTTTGAAAAAGAAACTGAGTCTCGTAAATATAATAAATATGACTGAAAAAAGACAAAAAAGAATATAAATATAGTTCAGGCGTCTAATAGATAAGACATTCATAAAAACATAGCCAAATCAACCGCTTAGACAAAATGGGACCCCCGCGTCTAATATATATGAATTGCTATAAAATTGACATAAAAAAGCTGCGAATAAAAGTAATGCGACTGGAATAAAATAAAATATCGCAAATAAATGGACAACAAAAGATAAAGAAATAAAAATAGCGGTACTCCCGCGTCTAATGAACGAAAACACTAGAAAATTAAAATATTCAATGGAATAATAAAGAAAGTAAAAGAATAAATGTGCAAAAATAGTAATAAAAACAAAATAAAGATAATAAATAATTTTAGAGGACTGATAAAACAGCAATAAAAATGATATGTTAAAATTAGAGTATAAAAGTGCATGCTTAATGAGTAATAAGAATAAAAACGATAATAAAAGTGACCTGCGTAATATGTATATAAAGTGATAACATGACAACGAAGAAAATAGTAAAGATTGATTAAAAGATACGAAAAACAGCAGATAAATGTAAAAAAAATGATAAAAAGTACTGATATAAATATAAAAATTGAATGGATGAGGATAATAAAAAGCGTAAAACTGATATGAAAGAGGATAAACGAGGACGAACGGGTGACTTTTCTGTATGAGTAATAGGATCTGATTAGGTGATAGAAGTTGATTAAAGTAAAGCAAAAAAGATTATTGTATAAACGAGCAACTTGCATGCAATAAATAATATAATATGATATAAAAAAATATAAAAAACAAGTTAAATAAGCATTATAAAGAGTGAAATATAAAAAATAAATAGCAATGGAAAAAAGATTAAAATATAAGTCCTAATTTGTATATAAAAAAGCTTTGAAAAAGAAACTGAGTCTCGTAAATATAATAAATATGACTGAAAAAAGACAAAAAAGAATATAAATATAGTTCAGGCGTCTAATAGATAAGACATTCATAAAAACATAGCCAAATCAACCGCTTAGACAAAATGGGACCCCCGCGTCTAATATATATGAATTGCTATAAAATTGACATAAAAAAGCTGCGAATAAAAGTAATGCGACTGGAATAAAATAAAATATCGCAAATAAATGGACAACAAAAGATAAAGAAATAAAAATAGCGGTACTCCCGCGTCTAATGAACGAAAACACTAGAAAATTAAAATATTCAATGGAATAATAAAGAAAGTAAAAGAATAAATGTGCAAAAATAGTAATAAAAACAAAATAAAGATAATAAATAATTTTAGAGGACTGATAAAACAGCAATAAAAATGATATGTTAAAATTAGAGTATAAAAGTGCATGCTTAATGAGTAATAAGAATAAAAACGATAATAAAAGTGACCTGCGTAATATGTATATAAAGTGATAACATGACAACGAAGAAAATAGTAAAGATTGATTAAAAGATACGAAAAACAGCAGATAAATGTAAAAAAAATGATAAAAAGTACTGATATAAATATAAAAATTGAATGGATGAGGATAATAAAAAGCGTAAAACTGATATGAAAGAGGATAAACGAGGACGAACGGGTGACTTTTCTGTATGAGTAATAGGATCTGATTAGGTGATAGAAGTTGATTAAAGTAAAGCAAAAAAGATTATTGTATAAACGAGCAACTTGCATGCAATAAATAATATAATATGATATAAAAAAATATAAAAAACAAGTTAAATAAGCATTATAAAGAGTGAAATATAAAAAATAAATAGCAATGGAAAAAAGATTAAAATATAAGTCCTAATTTGTATATAAAAAAGCTTTGAAAAAGAAACTGAGTCTCGTAAATATAATAAATATGACTGAAAAAAGACAAAAAAGAATATAAATATAGTTCAGGCGTCTAATAGATAAGACATTCATAAAAACATAGCCAAATCAACCGCTTAGACAAAATGGGACCCCCGCGTCTAATATATATGAATTGCTATAAAATTGACATAAAAAAGCTGCGAATAAAAGTAATGCGACTGGAATAAAATAAAATATCGCAAATAAATGGACAACAAAAGATAAAGAAATAAAAATAGCGGTACTCCCGCGTCTAATGAACGAAAACACTAGAAAATTAAAATATTCAATGGAATAATAAAGAAAGTAAAAGAATAAATGTGCAAAAATAGTAATAAAAACAAAATAAAGATAATAAATAATTTTAGAGGACTGATAAAACAGCAATAAAAATGATATGTTAAAATTAGAGTGCTTTCAATTACCTAACTCATACTCTTTTACTTGCTTTTCTACTTCACTTTTGTTAGAAATCTTATTACTCTTTCTCATTTTCTATTATCACTTACAATTACCTAACTCACACTCTTTTACTTGCTTTTCTAATTCACTTTTCTTTCAAATCTCATCTCTCTTTCTCATTTTCTATTAATACTGTCAATTACCTAACTCAGACTCTTTTACTTGCTTTTCTACTTCACTTTTCTTAGAAATCTCATCTCTCTTTCTCATTTTCTATTATTACTTTCAATTACCTAATTCACACTCTTTTACTTCTTTTCTACTTCACTTTTCTTAGAAATCTTATCTCTCTTACTCATTTTCTATTATTACTTTCAATATACTAACTCAGACTCTTTTACTTGCTTTTCTATTTCACTTTTATTAGAAATCTCATCTCTCTTTCTCATTTTCTATTATTACTTTCAATTACCTAACTCACACTCTTTTACTTGCTTTTCTACTTCACTTTTCTTAGAAATCTTATCTCTCTTTCTCATTTTCTATTATTACTTTCAATTACCTAACTCACACTCTTTTACTTGCTTTTCTACTTCACTTTTCTTTCAAATCTCATCTCTCTTTCTCATTTTCTATTATTACTTTCAATTACCTAACTCAGACTCTTTTACTTGCTTTTCTACTTCACTTTTCTTAGAAATCTCATATCTCTTTCTCATTTTCTATTATTACTTTCAATTACCTAACTCACACTCTTTTACTTGCTTTTCTACTTCACTTTTCTTAGAAATCTCATCTCTCTTTCTCATTTTCTATTATTACTTTCAATTACCTAACTCAGACTCTTTTACTTGCTTTTCTACTTCACTTTTCTTAAAAATCTCATCTCTCTTTCTCATTTTCTATTATTACTTTCAATTACCTAACTCACACTCTTTTACTTGCTTTTCTACTTCACTTTTCTTAGAAATCTGATTTCTCTTTCTCATTTTCTATTATTACTTTCAATTACCTAACTCACACTCTTTTACTTGCTTTTCTACTTCACTTTTCTTAGAAATCTTATCTCTCTTTCTCATTTTCTATCATCACTTTCAATTACCTAACTCAGACTCTTTTACTTGCTTTCCTACTTCACTTTTCTTAGAAATCTTATCTCTCTTTCTCATTTTCTATTATTACTTTCAATTACCTAACTCACACTCTTTTACTGCTTTTCTACTTCACTTTTCTTAGAAATCTCATCTCTCTTACTCATTTTCTATTATCACTTTCAATATACTATCTCACACTCTTTTACTTGCTTTTCTACTTCACTTTTCTTAGAAATCTGATTTCTCTTTATTATTTTCTATTATCACTTTCAATTACCTAACTCACACTCTTTTACTTGCTTTTCTACTTCACTTTTCTTAGAAATCTGATTGCTCTTTATTATTTTCTATTATCACTTTCAATATACTATCTCACACTCTTTTACTTGCTTTTCTACTTCACTTTTCTTAGAAATCTTATCTCTCTTTCTCATTTTCTATTATTACTTTCAATTACCTAACTCACACTCTTTTACTTGCTTTTCTACTTCACTTTTCTTAGAAATCTTATCTCTCTTTCTCATTTTCTATCATCACTTTCAATTACCTAACTCACACTCTTTTACTTGCTTTTCTACTTCACTTTTCTTTCAAATCACATCTCTCTTTCTCATTTTCTATTATTACTTTCAATTACCTAACTCACACTCTTTTACTTGCTTTTCTACTTCACTTTTCTTAGAAATCTTATCTCTCTTTCTCATTTTCTATTATTACTTTCAATTACCTAACTCACACTCTTTTACTTGCTTTTCTACTTCACTTTTCTTAGAAATCTCATCTCTCTTTCTCATTTTCTATTATTACTTTCAATTACCTAACTCACACTCTTTTACTTGCTTTTCTACTTCACTTTTCTTAGAAATCTCATCTCTCTTTCTCATTTTCTATTATTACTTTCAATTACCTAACTCACACTCTTTTACTTGCTTTTCTACTTCACTTTTCTTTCAAATCTCATCTCTCTTACTCATTTTCTATTATTACTTTCAATTACCTAACTCACACTCTTTTACTTGCTTTTCTACTTCACTTTTCTTAGAAATCTCATCTCTCTTTCTCATTTTCTATTATTACTTTCAATTACCTAACTCACACTCTTTTACTTGCTTTTCTACTTCACTTTTCTTAGAAATCTTATCTCTCTTTCTCATTTTCTATTATTACTTTCAATTACCTAACTCACACTCTTTTACTGCTTTTCTACTTCACTTTTCTTAGAAATCTCATCTCTCTTACTCATTTTCTATTATTACTTTCAATTACCTAACTCAGACTCTTTTACTTGCTTTTCTACTTCACTTTTCTTTCAAATCTCATCTCTCTTTCTCATTTTCTATCATCACTTTCAATTACCTAACTCACACTCTTTTACTTGCTTTTCTACTTCACTTTTCTTTCAAATCACATCTCTCTTTCTCATTTTCTATTATTACTTTCAATTACCTAACTCACACTCTTTTACTTGCTTTTCTACTTCATTTTATTAGAAATCTGATTTCTCTTTCTCATTTTCTATTATTACTTTCAATTACCTAACTCACACTCTTTTACTTGCTTTTCTACTTCAATTTTATTAGAAATCTGATTTCTCTTTATTATTTTCTATTATCACTTTCAATTACCTAACTCACACTCTTTTACTTGCTTTTCTACTTCACTTTTCTTAGAAATCTTATCTCTCTTTCTCATTTTCTATTATTACTTTCAATTACCTAACTCACACTCTTTTACTTGCTTTTCTACTTCACTTTTCTTTCAAATCACATCTCTCTTTCTCATTTTCTATTATTACTTTCAATTACCTAACTCACACTCTTTTACTTGCTTTTCTACTTCACTTTTCTTAGAAATCTTATCTCTCTTTCTCATTTTCTATTATTACTTTCAATTACCTAACTCACACTCTTTTACTTGCTTTTCTACTTCACATTTCTTAGAAATCTTATCTCTCTTTCTCATTTTCTATCATCACTTTCAATTACCTAACTCAGACTCTTTTACTTGCTTTTCTACTTCACTTTTCTTAGAAATCTTATCTCTCTTTCTCATTTTCTATCATCACTTTCAATTACCTAACTCAGACTCTTTTACTTGCTTTTCTACTTCACTTTTCTTTCAAATCACATCTCTCTTTCTCATTTTCTATTATTACTTTCAATTACCTAACTCACACTCTTTTACTTGCTTTTCTACTTCACTTTTCTTAGAAATCTGATTTCTCTTTATTATTTTCTATTATTACTTTCAATTACCTAACTCACACTCTTTTACTTGCTTTTCTACTTCACTTTTCTTAGAAATCTCATCTCTCTTACTCATTTTCTATTATTACTTTCAATTACCTAACTCAGACTCTTTTACTTGCTTTTCTACTTCACTTTTCTTAGAAATCTGATTTCTCTTTATTATTTTCTATTATTACTTTCAATTACCTAACTTACACTCTTTTACTGCTTTTCTACTTCACTTTTCTTAGAAATCTCATCTCTCTTACTCATTTTCTATTATTACTTTCAATTACCTAACTCAGACTCTTTTACTTGCTTTTCTACTTCACTTTTCTTAGAAATCTTATCTCTCTTTCTCATTTTCTATCATCACTTTCAATTACCTAACTCAGACTCTTTTACTTGCTTTTCTACTTCACTTTTCTTAGAAATCTTATCTCTCTTACTCATTTTCTATTATTACTTTCAATTACCTAACTCACACTCTTTTACTTGCTTTTCTACTTCACTTTTCTTAGAAATCTGATTTCTCTTTATTATTTTCTATTATTACTTTCAATTACCTAACTCACACTCTTTTACTTGCTTTTCTACTTCACTTTTCTTAGAAATCTCATCTCTCTTACTCATTTTCTATTATTACTTTCAATTACCTAACTCAGACTCTTTTACTTGCTTTTCTACTTCACTTTTCTTAGAAATCTGATTTCTCTTTATTATTTTCTATTATTACTTTCAATTACCTAACTCACACTCTTTTACTTGCTTTTCTACTTCACTTTTCTTAGAAATCTCATCTCTCTTACTCATTTTCTATTATTACTTTCAATTACCTAACTCAGACTCTTTTACTTGCTTTTCTACTTCACTTTTCTTAGAAATCTGATTTCTCTTTATTATTTTCTATTATCACTTTCAATTACCTAACTCACACTCTTTTACTTGCTTTTCTACTTCACTTTTCTTAGAAATCTTATCTCTCTTTCTCATTTTCTATCATCACTTTCAATTACCTAACTCAGACTCTTTTACTTGCTTTTCTACTTCACTTTTCTTAGAAATCTGATTTCTCTTTATTATTTTCTATTATTACTTTCAATTACCTAACTCACACTCTTTTACTTGCTTTTCTACTTCACTTTTCTTAGAAATCTCATCTCTCTTACTCATTTTCTATTATTACTTTCAATTACCTAACTCAGACTCTTTTACTTGCTTTTCTACTTCACTTTTCTTAGAAATCTGATTTCTCTTTATTATTTTCTATTATCACTTTCAATTACCTAACTCACACTCTTTTACTTGCTTTTCTACTTCACTTTTCTTTCAAATCTCATCTCTCTTACTCATTTTCTATTATTACTTTCAATTACCTAACTCACACTCTTTTACTTGCTTTTCTACTTCACTTTTCTTAGAAATCTCATCTCTCTTTCTCATTTTCTATTATTACTTTCAATTACCTAACTCACACTCTTTTACTTGCTTTTCTACTTCACTTTTCTTAGAAATCTTATCTCTCTTACTCATTTTCTATTATTACTTTCAATTACCTAACTCACACTCTTTTACTTGCTTTTCTACTTCACTTTTCTTAAAAATCTCATCTCTCTTTATTATTTTCTATTATTACTTTCAATTACCTAACTTACACTCTTTTACTGCTTTTCTACTTCACTTTTCTTAAAAATCTCATCTCTCTTTATTATTTTCTATTATCACTTTCAATTACCTAACTCACACTCTTTTACTTGCTTTTCTACTTCACTTTTCTTAGAAATCTTATCTCTCTTACTCATTTTCTATTATTACTTTCAATTACCTAACTCACACTCTTTTACTTGCTTTTCTACTTCACTTTTCTTAAAAATCTCATCTCTCTTTATTATTTTCTATTATTACTTTCAATTACCTAACTTACACTCTTTTACTGCTTTTCTACTTCACTTTTCTTAGAAATCTGATTTCTCTTTCTCATTTTCTATCATCACTTTCAATTACCTAACTCAGACTCGTTTACTTGCTTTTCTACTTCACTTTTCTTAGAAATCTCATCTCTCTTTCTCATTTTCTATTATTACTTTCAATTACCTAACTCACACTCTTTTACTTGCTTTTCGACTTCACTTTTCTTAGAAATCTGATTTCTCTTTATTATTTTCTATTATCACTTTCAATTACCTAACTCACACTCTTTTACTTGCTTTTCTACTTCACTTTTCTTAGAAATCTCATCTCTCTTTCTCATTTTCTATTATTACTTTCAATTACCTAACTCACACTCTTTTACTTGCTTTTCTACTTCACTTTTCTTAGAAATCTCATCTCTCTTACTCATTTTCTATTATTACTTTCAATTACCTAACTCAGACTCTTTTACTTGCTTTTCTACTTCACTTTTCTTAGAAATCTGATTTCTCTTTATTATTTTCTATTATCACTTTCAATTACCTAACTCACACTCTTTTACTTGCTTTTCTACTTCACTTTTCTTAAAAATCTCATCTCTCTTTCTCATTTTCTATTGTTACTTTCAATTACCTAACTCACACTCTTTTACTTGCTTTTCTAATTCACTTTTCTTAGAAATCTGATTTCTCTTTATTATTTTCTATTATCACTTTCAATTACCTAACTCACACTCTTTTACTGCTTTTCTACTTCACTTTTCTTTCAAATCTTATCTCTCTTTCTCATTTTCTATTATTACTTTTAATTACCTAACTCACACTCTTTTACTTGCTTTTCTAATTCACTTTTCTTAGAAATCTTATCTCTCTTTCTCATTTTCTATTATTACTTTCAATTACCTAACTCACACTCTTTTACTGCTTTTCTACTTCACTTTTCTTAGAAATCTCATCTCTCTTACTCATTTTCTATTATTACTTTCAATTACCTAACTCACACTCTTTTACTTGCTTTTCGACTTCACTTTTCTTAGAAATCTGATTTCTCTTTATTATTTTCTATTATCACTTTCAATATACTAACTCACACTCTATTACTTGCTTTTCTACTTCACTTTTCTTTCAAATCTTATCTCTCTTTCTCATTTTCTATTATTACTTTCAATTACCTAACTCACACTCTTTTACTTGCTTTTCTACTTCACTTTTCTTAGAAATCAAATCTCTCTTACTCATTTTCTATTATTACTTTCAATTACCTAACTCACACTCTTTTACTTGCTTTTCTACTTCACTTTTCTTAGAAATCTGATTTCTCTTTATTATTTTCTATTATCACTTTCAATTACCTAACTCACACTCTTTTACTTGCTTTTCTACTTCAATTTTCTTAGAAATCTTATCTCTCTTTCTCATTTTCTATTGTTACTTTCAATTACCTAACTCACACTCTTTTACTTGCTTTTCTAATTCACTTTTCTTAGAAATCTTATCTCTCTTTCTCATTTTCTATTATTACTTTCAATTACCTAACTCACACTCTTTTACTGCTTTTCTACTTAACTTTTCTTAGAAATCTCATCTCTCTTACTCATTTTCTATTATTACTTTTAATTACCTAACTCACACTCTTTTACTTGCTTTTCTACTTCACTTTTCTTAGAAATCTTATCTCTCTTACTCATTTTCTATTATTACTTTCAATTACCTAACTCACACTCTTTTACTTGCTTTTCTACTTCACTTTTCTTAGAAATCTGATTTCTCTTTATTATTTTCTATTATCACTTTCAATATACTATCTCACACTCTTTTACTTGCTTTTCTACTTCACTTTTCTTAGAAATCTGATTTCTCTTTATTATTTTCTATTATCACTTTCAATTACCTAACTCACACTCTTTTACTTGCTTTTCTACTTCACTTTTCTTAAAAATCTCATCTCTCTTTATTATTTTCTATTATTACTTTCAATTACCTAACTCACACTCTTTTACTTGCTTTTCTACTTCACTTTTCTTAAAAATCTCATCTCTCTTTATTATTTTCTATTATCACTTTCAATTACCTAACTCACACTCTTTTACTTGCTTTTCTACTTCACTTTTCTTAGAAATCTTATCTCTCTTACTCATTTTCTATTATTACTTTCAATTACCTAACTCACACTCTTTTACTTGCTTTTCTACTTCACTTTTCTTAAAAATCTCATCTCTCTTTATTATTTTCTATTATTACTTTCAATTACCTAACTTACACTCTTTTACTGCTTTTCTACTTCACTTTTCTTAGAAATCTGATTTCTCTTTCTCATTTTCTATCATCACTTTCAATTACCTAACTCAGACTCGTTTACTTGCTTTTCTACTTCACTTTTCTTAGAAATCTGATTTCTCTTTCTCATTTTCTATTATTACTTTCAATTACCTAACTCACACTCTTTTACTTGCTTTTCTACTTCACTTTTCTTAGAAATCTTATCTCTCTTACTCATTTTCTATTATTACTTTCAATTACCTAACTCACACTCTTTTACTTGCTTTTCTACTTCACTTTTCTTAGAAATCTGATTTCTCTTTATTATTTTCTATTATTACTTTCAATTACCTAACTTACACTCTTTTACTGCTTTTCTACTTCACTTTTCTTAGAAATCTGATTTCTCTTTCTCATTTTCTATCATCACTTTCAATTACCTAACTCAGACTCGTTTACTTGCTTTTCTACTTCACTTTTCTTAGAAATCTTATCTCTCTTTCTCATTTTCTATTGTTACTTTCAATTACCTAACTCAGACTCTTTTACTTGCTTTTCTAATTCACTTTTCTTTCAAATCTCATCTCTCTTTCTCATTTTCTATCATCACTTTCAATTACCTAACTCACACTCTTTTACTTGCTTTTCGACTTCACTTTTCTTAGAAATCTGATTTCTCTTTATTATTTTCTATTATCACTTTCAATTACCTAACTCAGACTCTTTTACTTGCTTTTCTACTTCACTTTTCTTAGAAATCTTATCTCTCTTTCTCATTTTCTATTATTACTTTCAATTACCTAACTCACACTCTTTTACTGCTTTTCTACTTCACTTTTCTTAGAAATCTCATCTCTCTTACTCATTTTCTATTATCACTTTCAATATACTATCTCACACTCTTTTACTTGCTTTTCTACTTCACTTTTCTTAGAAATCTGATTTCTCTTTATTATTTTCTATTATCACTTTCAATATACTAACTCACACTCTATTACTTGCTTTTCTACTTCACTTTTCTTAGAAATCTTATCTCTCTTTCTCATTTTCTATCATCACTTTCAATTACCTAACTCACACTCTTTTACTTGCTTTTCGACTTCACTTTTCTTAGAAATCTGATTTCTCTTTATTTTTTCTATTATCACTTTCAATTACCTAACTCACACTCTTTTACTTGCTTTTCTACTTCACTTTTCTTAGAAATCTGATTTCTCTTTATTATTTTCTATCATCACTTTCAATTACCTAACTCACACTCTTTTACTTGCTTTTCTACTTCACTTTTCTTTCAAATCACATCTCTCTTACTCATTTTCTATTATTACTTTCAATTACCTAACTCACACTCTTTTACTTGCTTTTCTACTTCACTTTTCTTAGAAATCTGATTTCTCTTTATTATTTTCTATTATCACTTTCAATATACTATCTCACACTCTTTTACTTGCTTTTCTACTTCACTTTTCTTAGAAATCTGATTTCTCTTTATTATTTTCTATTATCACTTTCAATATACTAACTCACACTCTTTTACTTGCTTTTCTACTTCACTTTTCTTAAAAATCTCATCTCTCTTTCTCATTTTCTATTATTACTTTTAATTACCTAACTCACACTCTTTTACTTGCTTTTCTACTTCACTTTTCTTAGAAATCTGATTTCTCTTTATTATTTTCTATTATCACTTTCAATATACTAACTCACACTCTTTTACTTGCTTTTCTACTTCACTTTTCTTAGAAATCTTATCTCTCTTTCTCATTTTCTATTATTACTTTCAATTACCTAACTCACACTCTTTTACTTGCTTTTCTACTTCACTTTTCTTAGAAATCTTATCTCTCTTTCTCATTTTCTATCATCACTTTCAATTACCTAACTCACACTCTTTTACTTGCTTTTCTACTTCACTTTTCTTTCAAATCTCATCTCTCTTACTCATTTTCTATTATTACTTTCAATTACCTAACTCACACTCTTTTACTTGCTTTTCTACTTCACTTTTCTTAGAAATCTCATCTCTCTTTCTCATTTTCTATTATTACTTTCAATTACCTAACTCACACTCTTTTACTTGCTTTTCTACTTCACTTTTCTTAGAAATCTTATCTCTCTTACTCATTTTCTATTATTACTTTCAATTACCTAACTCACACTCTTTTACTTGCTTTTCTACTTCACTTTTCTTAGAAATCTTATCTCTCTTTCTCATTTTCTATCATCACTTTCAATTACCTAACTCACACTCTTTTACTTGCTTTTCTACTTCACTTTTCTTTCAAATCTCATCTCTCTTACTCATTTTCTATTATTACTTTCAATTACCTAACTCACACTCTTTTACTTGCTTTTCTACTTCACTTTTCTTAGAAATCTCATCTCTCTTTCTCATTTTCTATTATTACTTTCAATTACCTAACTCACACTCTTTTACTTGCTTTTCTACTTCACTTTTCTTAGAAATCTTATCTCTCTTACTCATTTTCTATTATTACTTTCAATTACCTAACTCACACTCTTTTACTT
The DNA here is from genome assembly GCA_946699065.1 of Loxodes magnus. Classification (NCBI taxonomy): domain Eukaryota; phylum Ciliophora; class Karyorelictea; order Loxodida; family Loxodidae; genus Loxodes; species Loxodes magnus. The sequence continues at coordinate 71,090 of CAMPDV010001974.1, read as the reverse complement.
GCTTTTCTACTTCACTTTTCTTAGAAATCTCATCTCTCTTACTCATTTTCTATTATTACTTTCAATTACCTAACTCACACTCTTTTACTTGCTTTTCTACTTCACTTTTCTTAGAAATCTGATTTCTCTTTATTATTTTCTATTATCACTTTCAATTACCTAACTCACACTCTTTTACTTGCTTTTCGACTTCACATTTCTTAGAAATCTGATTTCTCTTTATTTTTTCTATTATCACTTTCAATATACTAACTCAGACTCTTTTACTTGCTTTTCTACTTCACTTTTCTTAGAAATCTGATTTCTCTTTATTATTTTCTATCATCACTTTCAATTACCTAACTCACACTCTTTTACTTGCTTTTCTACTTCACTTTTCTTAGAAATCTCATCTCTCTTACTCATTTTCTATTATTACTTTTAATTACCTAACTCACACTCTTTTACTTGCTTTTCTACTTCACTTTTCTTAGAAATCTTATCTCTCTTTCTCATTTTCTATTATTACTTTCAATTACCTAACTCACACTCTTTTACTTGCTTTTCTACTTCACTTTTCTTTCAAATCACATCTCTCTTACTCATTTTCTATTATTACTTTCAATTACCTAACTCACACTCTTTTACTTGCTTTTCTACTTCACTTTTCTTAGAAATCTGATTTCTCTTTATTATTTTCTATTATCACTTTCAATATACTATCTCACACTCTTTTACTTGCTTTTCTACTTCACTTTTCTTAGAAATCTGATTTCTCTTTATTATTTTCTATTATCACTTTCAATTACCTAACTCACACTCTTTTACTTGCTTTTCTACTTCACTTTTCTTAAAAATCTCATCTCTCTTTCTCATTTTCTATTATTACTTTCAATTACCTAACTCACACTCTTTTACTTGCTTTTCGACTTCACTTTTCTTAGAAATCTGATTTCTCTTTATTATTTTCTATTATCACTTTCAATATACTAACTCACACTCTATTACTTGCTTTTCTACTTCACTTTTCTTAGAAATCTGATCTCTCTTTCTCATTTTCTATTATTACTTTCAATTACCTAACTCACACTCTTTTACTTGCTTTTCTACTTCACTTTTCTTAGAAATCTTATCTCTCTTTCTCATTTTCTATCATCACTTTCAATTACCTAACTCACACTCTTTTACTTGCTTTTCTAATTCACTTTTCTTTCAAATCTCATCTCTCTTTCTCATTTTCTATCATTACTTTCAATTACCTAACTCACACTCTTTTACTTGCTTTTCTACTTCACTTTTCTTAGAAATCTTATCTCTCTTTCTCATTTTCTATTATTACTTTCAATTACCTAACTCACACTCTTTTACTTGCTTTTCTACTTCACTTTTCTTAGAAATCTTATCTCTCTTACTCATTTTCTATTATTACTTTCAATTACCTAACTCACACTCTTTTACTTGCTTTTCTACTTCACTTTTCTTAGAAATCTCATCTCTCTTACTCATTTTCTATTATTACTTTCAATTACCTAACTCACACTCTTTTACTTGCTTTTCTACTTCACTTTTCTTTCAAATCTCATCTCTCTTTCTCATTTTCTATCATTACTTTCAATTACCTAACTCACACTCTTTTACTTGCTTTTCTACTTCACTTTTCTTAGAAATCTTATCTCTCTTACTCATTTTCTATTATTACTTTCAATTACCTATCTCACACTCTTTTACTTGCTTTTCTACTTCACTTTTCTTAGAAATCTGATTTCTCTTTATTATTTTCTATTATCACTTTCAATTACCTAACTCACACTCTTTTACTGCTTTTCTACTTCACTTTTCTTAGAAATCTCATCTCTCTTTCTCATTTTCTATCATCACTTTCAATTACCTAACTCACACTCTTTTACTTGCTTTTCGACTTCACTTTTCTTAGAAATCTCATCTCTCTTTATTATTTTCTATTATCACTTTCAATATACTATCTCACACTCTTTTACTTGCTTTTCTACTTCACTTTTCTTAGAAATCTGATTTCTCTTTATTATTTTCTATTATCACTTTCAATTACCTAACTCACACTCTTTTACTTGCTTTTCTACTTCACTTTTCTTAAAAATCTCATCTCTCTTTCTCATTTTCTATTATTACTTTCAATTACCTAACTCACACTCTTTTACTTGCTTTTCTAATTCACTTTTCTTAGAAATCTGATTTCTCTTTATTATTTTCTATTATCACTTTCAATATACTAACTCACACTCTATTACTTGCTTTTCTACTTCACTTTTCTTAGAAATCTTATCTCTCTTTCTCATTTTCTATTATTACTTTCAATTACCTAACTCACACTCTTTTACTTGCTTTTCTACTTCACTTTTCTTAGAAATCTTATCTCTCTTACTCATTTTCTATTATTACTTTCAATTACCTAACTCACACTCTTTTACTTGCTTTTCTACTTCACTTTTCTTAGAAATCTGATTTCTCTTTATTATTTTCTATTATCACTTTCAATATACTATCTCACACTCTTTTACTTGCTTTTCTACTTCACTTTTCTTAGAAATCTGATTTCTCTTTATTATTTTCTATTATCACTTTCAATTACCTAACTCACACTCTTTTACTTGCTTTTCTACTTCACTTTTCTTAGAAATCTGATTTCTCTTTATTATTTTCTATTATCACTTTCAATTACCTAACTCAGACTCTTTTACTTGCTTTTCTACTTCACTTTTCTTAGAAATCTTATCTCTCTTTCTCATTTTCTATTATTACTTTCAATTACCTAACTCACACTCTTTTACTGCTTTTCTACTTCACTTTTCTTAGAAATCTGATTTCTCTTTATTATTTTCTATTATCACTTTCAATATACTAACTCACACTCTATTACTTGCTTTTCTAATTCACTTTTCTTAGAAATCTGATTTCTCTTTATTATTTTCTATTATCACTTTCAATATACTATCTCACACTCTTTTACTTGCTTTTCTACTTCACTTTTCTTAGAAATCTGATTTCTCTTTATTATTTTCTATTATCACTTTCAATATACTAACTCACACTCTATTACTTGCTTTTCTACTTCACTTTTCTTAGAAATCTTATCTCTCTTTCTCATTTTCTATCATCACTTTCAATTACCTAACTCACACTCTTTTACTTGCTTTTCGACTTCACTTTTCTTAGAAATCTGATTTCTCTTTATTATTTTCTATTGTTACTTTCAATTACCTAACTCACACTCTTTTACTTGCTTTTCTAATTCACTTTTCTTTCAAATCTCATCTCTCTTTCTCATTTTCTATCATCACTTTCAATTACCTAACTCACACTCTTTTACTTGCTTTTCGACTTCACTTTTCTTAGAAATCTGATTTCTCTTTATTATTTTCTATTATCACTTTCAATTACCTAACTCAGACTCTTTTACTTGCTTTTCTACTTCACTTTTCTTAGAAATCTTATCTCTCTTTCTCATTTTCTATTATTACTTTCAATTACCTAACTCACACTCTTTTACTGCTTTTCTACTTCACTTTTCTTAGAAATCTCATCTCTCTTACTCATTTTCTATTATTACTTTCAATTACCTAACTCACACTCTTTTACTTGCTTTTCTACTTCACTTTTCTTAGAAATCTGATTTCTCTTTATTATTTTCTATTATCACTTTCAATTACCTAACTCACACTCTTTTACTTGCTTTTCTACTTCACTTTTCTTAGAAATCTTATCTCTCTTTCTCATTTTCTATCATCACTTTCAATTACCTAACTCACACTCTTTTACTTGCTTTTCTACTTCACTTTTCTTTCAAATCTCATCTCTCTTACTCATTTTCTATTATTACTTTCAATTACCTAACTCACACTCTTTTACTTGCTTTTCTACTTCACTTTTCTTAGAAATCTTATCTCTCTTTCTCATTTTCTATCATCACTTTCAATTACCTAACTCACACTCTTTTACTTGCTTTTCTACTTCACTTTTCTTAGAAATCTCATCTCTCTTACTCATTTTCTATTATTACTTTTAATTACCTAACTCACACTCTTTTACTTGCTTTTCTACTTCACTTTTCTTAGAAATCTTATCTCTCTTACTCATTTTCTATTATTACTTTCAATTACCTAACTCACACTCTTTTACTTGCTTTTCTACTTCACTTTTCTTAGAAATCTGATTTCTCTTTATTATTTTCTATTATCACTTTCAATATACTATCTCACACTCTTTTACTTGCTTTTCTACTTCACTTTTCTTAGAAATCTGATTTCTCTTTATTATTTTCTATTATCACTTTCAATTACCTAACTCACACTCTTTTACTTGCTTTTCTACTTCACTTTTCTTAAAAATCTCATCTCTCTTTCTCATTTTCTATTATTACTTTCAATTACCTAACTCACACTCTTTTACTTGCTTTTCGACTTCACTTTTCTTAGAAATCTGATTTCTCTTTATCATTTTCTATTATTACTTTCAATTACCTAACTCACACTCTATTACTTGCTTTTCTACTTCACTTTTCTTAGAAATCTTATCTCTCTTTCTCATTTTCTATTATTACTTTCAATTACCTAACTCACACTCTTTTACTTGCTTTTCTACTTCACTTTTCTTAGAAATCTTATCTCTCTTTCTCATTTTCTATCATCACTTTCAATTACCTAACTCACACTCTTTTACTTGCTTTTCTAATTCACTTTTCTTTCAAATCTCATCTCTCTTTCTCATTTTCTATTATTACTTTCAATTACCTAACTCACACTCTTTTACTGCTTTTCTACTTCACTTTTCTTAGAAATCTGATTTCTCTTTATTATTTTCTATTATCACTTTCAATATACTAACTCACACTCTATTACTTGCTTTTCTAATTCACTTTTCTTAGAAATCTGATTTCTCTTTATTATTTTCTATTATCACTTTCAATATACTATCTCACACTCTTTTACTTGCTTTTCTACTTCACTTTTCTTAGAAATCTGATTTCTCTTTATTATTTTCTATTATCACTTTCAATATACTAACTCACACTCTATTACTTGCTTTTCTACTTCACTTTTCTTAGAAATCTTATCTCTCTTTCTCATTTTCTATCATCACTTTCAATTACCTAACTCACACTCTTTTACTTGCTTTTCGACTTCACTTTTCTTAGAAATCTGATTTCTCTTTATTATTTTCTATTGTTACTTTCAATTACCTAACTCACACTCTTTTACTTGCTTTTCTAATTCACTTTTCTTTCAAATCTCATCTCTCTTTCTCATTTTCTATCATCACTTTCAATTACCTAACTCACACTCTTTTACTTGCTTTTCGACTTCACTTTTCTTAGAAATCTGATTTCTCTTTATTATTTTCTATTATCACTTTCAATTACCTAACTCAGACTCTTTTACTTGCTTTTCTACTTCACTTTTCTTAGAAATCTTATCTCTCTTTCTCATTTTCTATTATTACTTTCAATTACCTAACTCACACTCTTTTACTGCTTTTCTACTTCACTTTTCTTAGAAATCTCATCTCTCTTACTCATTTTCTATTATTACTTTCAATTACCTAACTCACACTCTTTTACTTGCTTTTCTACTTCACTTTTCTTAGAAATCTGATTTCTCTTTATTATTTTCTATTATCACTTTCAATTACCTAACTCACACTCTTTTACTTGCTTTTCTACTTCACTTTTCTTAGAAATCTTATCTCTCTTTCTCATTTTCTATCATCACTTTCAATTACCTAACTCACACTCTTTTACTTGCTTTTCTACTTCACTTTTCTTTCAAATCTCATCTCTCTTACTCATTTTCTATTATTACTTTCAATTACCTAACTCACACTCTTTTACTTGCTTTTCTACTTCACTTTTCTTAGAAATCTTATCTCTCTTTCTCATTTTCTATCATCACTTTCAATTACCTAACTCACACTCTTTTACTTGCTTTTCTACTTCACTTTTCTTAGAAATCTCATCTCTCTTACTCATTTTCTATTATTACTTTTAATTACCTAACTCACACTCTTTTACTTGCTTTTCTACTTCACTTTTCTTAGAAATCTTATCTCTCTTACTCATTTTCTATTATTACTTTCAATTACCTAACTCACACTCTTTTACTTGCTTTTCTACTTCACTTTTCTTAGAAATCTGATTTCTCTTTATTATTTTCTATTATCACTTTCAATATACTATCTCACACTCTTTTACTTGCTTTTCTACTTCACTTTTCTTAGAAATCTGATTTCTCTTTATTATTTTCTATTATCACTTTCAATTACCTAACTCACACTCTTTTACTTGCTTTTCTACTTCACTTTTCTTAAAAATCTCATCTCTCTTTCTCATTTTCTATTATTACTTTCAATTACCTAACTCACACTCTTTTACTTGCTTTTCGACTTCACTTTTCTTAGAAATCTGATTTCTCTTTATCATTTTCTATTATTACTTTCAATTACCTAACTCACACTCTATTACTTGCTTTTCTACTTCACTTTTCTTAGAAATCTTATCTCTCTTTCTCATTTTCTATTATTACTTTCAATTACCTAACTCACACTCTTTTACTTGCTTTTCTACTTCACTTTTCTTAGAAATCTTATCTCTCTTTCTCATTTTCTATCATCACTTTCAATTACCTAACTCACACTCTTTTACTTGCTTTTCTAATTCACTTTTCTTTCAAATCTCATCTCTCTTTCTCATTTTCTATCATCACTTTCAATTACCTAACTCACACTCTTTTACTTGCTTTTCGACTTCACTTTTCTTAGAAATCTGATTTCTCTTTATTATTTTCTATTATCACTTTCAATTACCTAACTCAGACTCTTTTACTTGCTTTTCTACTTCACTTTTCTTAGAAATCTTATCTCTCTTTCTCATTTTCTATTATTACTTTCAATTACCTAACTCACACTCTTTTACTGCTTTTCTACTTCACTTTTCTTAGAAATCTCATCTCTCTTACTCATTTTCTATTATTACTTTCAATTACCTAACTCACACTCTTTTACTTGCTTTTCTACTTCACTTTTCTTAGAAATCTGATTTCTCTTTATTATTTTCTATTATCACTTTCAATTACCTAACTCACACTCTTTTACTTGCTTTTCTACTTCACTTTTCTTAGAAATCTCATCTCTCTTACTCATTTTCTATTATTACTTTCAATTACCTAACTCACACTCTTTTACTTGCTTTTCTACTTCACTTTTCTTAGAAATCTGATTTCTCTTTATTATTTTCTATTATCACTTTCAATTACCTAACTCACACTCTTTTACTGCTTTTCTACTTCACTTTTCTTAGAAATCTCATCTCTCTTTCTCATTTTCTATCATCACTTTCAATTACCTAACTCACACTCTTTTACTTGCTTTTCGACTTCACTTTTCTTAGAAATCTTATCTCTCTTTATTATTTTCTATTATCACTTTCAATATACTATCTCACACTCTTTTACTTGCTTTTCTACTTCACTTTTCTTAGAAATCTGATTTCTCTTTATTATTTTCTATTATCACTTTCAATTACCTAACTCACACTCTTTTACTTGCTTTTCTACTTCACTTTTCTTAAAAATCTCATCTCTCTTTCTCATTTTCTATTATTACTTTCAATTACCTAACTCACACTCTTTTACTTGCTTTTCTAATTCACTTTTCTTAGAAATCTGATTTCTCTTTATTATTTTCTATTATCACTTTCAATATACTAACTCACACTCTATTACTTGCTTTTCTACTTCACTTTTCTTAGAAATCTTATCTCTCTTTCTCATTTTCTATTATTACTTTCAATTACCTAACTCACACTCTTTTACTTGCTTTTCTACTTCACTTTTCTTAGAAATCTTATCTCTCTTACTCATTTTCTATTATTACTTTCAATTACCTAACTCACACTCTTTTACTTGCTTTTCTACTTCACTTTTCTTAGAAATCTGATTTCTCTTTATTATTTTCTATTATCACTTTCAATATACTATCTCACACTCTTTTACTTGCTTTTCTACTTCACTTTTCTTAGAAATCTGATTTCTCTTTATTATTTTCTATTATTACTTTCAATATACTAACTCACTCTCTATTACTTGCTTTTCTACTTCACTTTTCTTAGAAATCTGATTTCTCTTTATTATTTTCTATTATCACTTTCAATATACTATCTCACACTCTTTTACTTGCTTTTCTACTTCACTTTTCTTAGAAATCTGATTTCTCTTTATTATTTTCTATTATCACTTTCAATATACTAACTCACACTCTATTACTTGCTTTTCTACTTCACTTTTCTTAGAAATCTTATCTCTCTTTCTCATTTTCTATCATCACTTTCAATTACCTAACTCACACTCTTTTACTTGCTTTTCGACTTCACTTTTCTTAGAAATCTGATTTCTCTTTATTTTTTCTATTATCACTTTCAATATACTAACTCACTCTCTATTACTTGCTTTTCTACTTCACTTTTCTTAGAAATCTTATCTCTCTTTCTCATTTTCTATCATCACTTTCAATTACCTAACTCACACTCTTTTACTTGCTTTTCTAATTCACTTTTCTTTCAAATCTCATCTCTCTTTCTCATTTTCTATCATTACTTTCAATTACCTAACTCACACTCTTTTACTTGCTTTTCTACTTCACTTTTCTTAGAAATCTTATCTCTCTTTCTCATTTTCTATTGTTACTTTCAATTACCTAACTCACACTCTTTTACTTGCTTTTCTAATTCACTTTTCTTAGAAATCTGATTTCTCTTTATTATTTTCTATTATCACTTTCAATTACCTAACTCAGACTCTTTTACTTGCTTTTCTACTTCACTTTTCTTAGAAATCTCATCTCTCTTTCTCATTTTCTATTATTACTTTCAATTACCTAACTCACACTCTTTTACTTGCTTTTCTACTTCACTTTTCTTAGAAATCTTATCTCTCTTTCTCATTTTCTATCATCACTTTCAATTACCTAACTCAGACTCTTTTACTTGCTTTTCTACTTCACTTTTCTTAGAAATCTTATCTCTCTTTCTCATTTTCTATCATCACTTTCAATTACCTAACTCACACTCTTTTACTTGCCTTTCGACTTCACTTTTCTTAGAAATCTGATTTCTCTTTATTATTTTCTATTATCACTTTCAATTACCTAACTCAGACTCTTTTACTTGCTTTTCTACTTCACTTTTCTTAGAAATCTCATCTCTCTTTCTCATTTTCTATTATTACTTTCAATTACCTAACTCACACTCTTTTACTTGCTTTTCTACTTCACTTTTCTTAGAAATCTCATCTCTCTTACTCATTTTCTATTATTACTTTCAATTACCTAACTCACACTCTTTTACTTGCTTTTCTACTTCACTTTTCTTAGAAATCTGATTTCTCTTTATTATTTTCTATTATCACTTTCAATTACCTAACTCACACTCTTTTACTTGCTTTTCTACTTCAATTTTCTTAGAAATCTTATCTCTCTTTCTCATTTTCTATTGTTACTTTCAATTAACTAACTCACACTCTTTTACTTGCTTTTCTAATTCACTTTTCTTAGAAATCTTATCTCTCTTTCTCATTTTCTATTATTACTTTCAATTACCTAACTCACACTCTTTTACTGCTTTTCTACTTCACTTTTCTTAGAAATCTCATCTCTCTTACTCATTTTCTATTATTACTTTTAATTACCTAACTCACACTCTTTTACTTGCTTTTCTACTTCACTTTTCTTAGAAATCTTATCTCTCTTACTCATTTTCTATTATTACTTTCAATTACCTAACTCACACTCTTTTACTTGCTTTTCTACTTCACTTTTCTTAGAAATCTGATTTCTCTTTATTATTTTCTATTATCACTTTCAATATACTATCTCACACTCTTTTACTTGCTTTTCTACTTCACTTTTCTTAGAAATCTTATCTCTCTTTCTCATTTTCTATTGTTACTTTCAATTACCTAACTCACACTCTTTTACTTGCTTTTCTACTTCACTTTTCTTTCAAATCTTATCTCTCTTTCTCATTTTCTATTGTTACTTTCAATTACCTAACTCACACTCTTTTACTTGCTTTTCTAATTCACTTTTCTTTCAAATCTCATCTCTCTTTCTCATTTTCTATCATCACTTTCAATTACCTAACTCACACTCTTTTACTTGCTTTTCTACTTCACTTTTCTTAGAAATCTCATCTCTCTTTCTCATTTTCTATTATTACTTTCAATTACCTAACTCACACTCTTTTACTTGCTTTTCTACTTCACTTTTCTTAGAAATCTTATCTCTCTTTCTCATTTTCTATTGTTACTTTCAATTACCTAACTCACACTCTTTTACTTGCTTTTCTACTTCACTTTTCTTAGAAATCTTATCTCTCTTTCTCATTTTCTATTGTTACTTTCAATTACCTAACTCACACTCTTTTACTTGCTTTTCTAATTCACTTTTCTTTCAAATCTCATCTCTCTTTCTCATTTTCTATTATTACTTTCAATTACCTAACTCACACTCTTTTACTTGCTTTTCTACTTCACTTTTCTTAGAAATCTGATTTCTCTTTATTATTTTCTATTATCACTTTCAATTACCTAACTCAGACTCTTTTACTTGCTTTTCTACTTCACTTTTCTTAGAAATCTTATCTCTCTTTCTCATTTTCTATTATTACTTTCAATTACCTAACTCACACTCTTTTACTTGCTTTTCTACTTCACTTTTCTTAGAAATCTTATCTCTCTTTCTCATTTTCTATTGTTACTTTCAATTACCTAACTCACACTCTTTTACTTGCTTTTCTAATTCACTTTTCTTTCAAATCTCATCTCTCTTTCTCATTTTCTATCATCACTTTCAATTACCTAACTCACACTCTTTTACTTGCTTTTCGACTTCACTTTTCTTAGAAATCTGATTTCTCTTTATTATTTTCTATTATCACTTTCAATTACCTAACTCAGACTCTTTTACTTGCTTTTCTACTTCACTTTTCTTAGAAATCTTATCTCTCTTTCTCATTTTCTATTATTACTTTCAATTACCTAACTCACACTCTTTTACTTGCTTTTCTACTTCACTTTTCTTAGAAATCTTATCTCTCTTTCTCATTTTCTATTGTTACTTTCAATTACCTAACTCACACTCTTTTACTTGCTTTTCTAATTCACTTTTCTTTCAAATCTCATCTCTCTTTCTCATTTTCTATCATTACTTTCAATTACCTAACTCACACTCTTTTACTTGCTTTTCTACTTCACTTTTCTTAGAAATCTTATCTCTCTTACTCATTTTCTATTATTACTTTCAATTACCTAACTCACACTCTTTTACTGCTTTTCTACTTCACTTTTCTTAGAAATCTCATCTCTCTTACTCATTTTCTATTATTACTTTCAATTACCTATCTCACACTCTTTTACTTGCTTTTCTACTTCACTTTTCTTAGAAATCTGATTTCTCTTTATTATTTTCTATTATCACTTTCAATTACCTAACTCACACTCTTTTACTTGCTTTTCTACTTCACTTTTCTTAGAAATCTTATCTCTCTTTCTCATTTTCTATCATCACTTTCAATTACCTAACTCACACTCTTTTACTTGCTTTTCTACTTTACTTTTCTTTCAAATCTCATCTCTCTTACTCATTTTCTATTATTACTTTCAATTACCTAACTCACACTCTTTTACTTGCTTTTCTACTTCACTTTTCTTAGAAATCTTATCTCTCTTACTCATTTTCTATTATTACTTTCAATTACCTAACTCACACTCTTTTACTTGCTTTTCGACTTCACTTTTCTTAGAAATCTGATTTCTCTTTATTATTTTCTATTATCACTTTCAATTACCTAACTCACACTCTTTTACTTGCTTTTCTACTTCACTTTTCTTAGAAATCTTATCTCTCTTTCTCATTTTCTATCATCACTTTCAATTACCTAACTCACACTCTTTTACTTGCTTTTCTAATTCACTTTTCTTTCAAATCTCATCTCTCTTTCTCATTTTCTATCATTACTTTCAATTACCTAACTCACACTCTTTTACTTGCTTTTCTACTTCACTTTTCTTAGAAATCTTATCTCTCTTTCTCATTTTCTATTATTACTTTCAATTACCTAACTCACACTCTTTTACTGCTTTTCTACTTCACTTTTCTTTCAAATCTCATCTCTCTTTCTCATTTTCTATTATTACTTTCAATTACCTAACTCACACTCTTTTACTTGCTTTTCTACTTCACTTTTCTTAGAAATCTGATTTCTCTTTATTATTTTCTATTATCACTTTCAATTACCTAACTCACACTCTTTTACTTGCTTTTCTACTTCACTTTTCTTTCAAATCTCATCTCTCTTTCTCATTTTCTATTATCACTTTCAATTACCTAACTCAGACTCTTTTACTTGCTTTTCTACTTCACTTTTCTTAGAAATCTCATCTCTCTTTCTCATTTTCTATTATTACTTTCAATTACCTAACTCACACTCTTTTACTTGCTTTTCGACTTCACTTTTCTTAGAAATCTGATTTCTCTTTATTATTTTCTATTATCACTTTCAATTACCTAACTCACACTCTTTTACTTGCTTTTCTACTTCACTTTTCTTTCAAATCTCATCTCTCTTTCTCATTTTCTATCATTACTTTCAATTACCTAACTCACACTCTTTTACTTGCTTTTCTACTTCACTTTTCTTAGAAATCTTATCTCTCTTACTCATTTTCTATTATTACTTTCAATTACCTATCTCACACTCTTTTACTTGCTTTTCTACTTCACTTTTCTTAGAAATCTGATTTCTCTTTATTATTTTCTATTATCACTTTCAATTACCTAACTCACACTCTTTTACTTGCTTTTCTACTTCACTTTTCTTTCAAATCTCATCTCTCTTTCTCATTTTCTATTATTACTTTCAATTACCTAACTCACACTCTTTTACTTGCTTTTCTACTTCACTTTTCTTTCAAATCTTATCTCTCTTTCTCATTTTCTATTATTACTTTCAATTACCTAACTCACACTCTTTTACTTGCTTTTCTACTTCACTTTTCTTAGAAATCTTATCTCTCTTTCTCATTTTCTATTGTTGCTTTCAATTACCTAACTCACACTCTTTTACTTGCTTTTCTAATTCACTTTTCTTTCAAATCTCATCTCTCTTTCTCATTTTCTATCATCACTTTCAATTACCTAACTCACACTCTTTTACTTGCTTTTCGACTTCACTTTTCTTAGAAATCTGATTTCTCTTTATTATTTTCTATTATCACTTTCAATTACCTAACTCAGACTCTTTTACTTGCTTTTCTACTTCACTTTTCTTAGAAATCTTATCTCTCTTTCTCATTTTCTATTATTACTTTCAATTACCTAACTCACACTCTTTTACTTGCTTTTCTACTTCACTTTTCTTAGAAATCTTATCTCTCTTTCTCATTTTCTATTGTTACTTTCAATTACCTAACTCACACTCTTTTACTTGCTTTTCTACTTCACTTTTCTTTCAAATCTCATCTCTCTTTCTCATTTTCTATCATCACTTTCAATTACCTAACTCACACTCTTTTACTTGCTTTTCTACTTCAATTTTCTTAGAAATCTTATCTCTCTTTATTATTTTCTATTATCACTTTCAATTACCTAACTCACACTCTTTTACTTGCTTTTCTACTTCACTTTTCTTAGAAATCTTATCTCTCTTTCTCATTTTCTATCATCACTTTCAATTACCTAACTCACACTCTTTTACTTGCTTTTCTAATTCACTTTTCTTTCAAATCTCATCTCTCTTTCTCATTTTCTATCATTACTTTCAATTACCTAACTCACACTCTTTTACTTGCTTTTCTACTTCACTTTTCTTAGAAATCTCATCTCTCTTTCTCATTTTCTATTATTACTTTCAATTACCTAACTCAGACTCTTTTACTTGCTTTTCTACTTCACTTTTCTTTCAAATCTCATCTCTCTTTCTCATTTTCTATCATTACTTTCAATTACCTAACTCACACTCTTTTACTTGCTTTTCTACTTCACTTTTCTTAGAAATCTTATCTCTCTTTCTCATTTTCTATTATTACTTTCAATTACCTAACTCACACTCTTTTACTGCTTTTCTACTTCACTTTTCTTTCAAATCTCATCTCTCTTTCTCATTTTCTATTATTACTTTCAATTACCTAACTCACACTCTTTTACTTGCTTTTCTACTTCACTTTTCTTTCAAATCTCATCTCTCTTTCTCATTTTCTATCATTACTTTCAATTACCTAACTCACACTCTTTTACTTGCTTTTCTACTTCACTTTTCTTAGAAATCTTATCTCTCTTTCTCATTTTCTATTATTACTTTCAATTACCTAACTCACACTCTTTTACTGCTTTTCTACTTCTCTTTTCTTAGAAATCTCATCTCTCTTTCTCATTTTCTATTATTACTTTCAATTACCTAACTCAGACTCTTTTACTTGCTTTTCTACTTCACTTTTCTTTCAAATCTCATCTCTCTTTCTCATTTTCTATTATTACTTTCAATTACCTAACTCACACTCTTTTACTTGCTTTTCTACTTCACTTTTCTTTCAAATCTCATCTCTCTTTCTCATTTTCTATTATTACTTTCAATTACCTAACTCACACTCTTTTACTTGCTTTTCTACTTCACTTTTCTTTCAAATCTCATCTCTCTTTCTCATTTTCTATCATCACTTTCAATTACCTAACTCACACTCTTTTACTTGCTTTTCTACTTCACTTTTCTTAGAAATCTTATCTCTCTTTCTCATTTTCTATTATTACTTTCAATTACCTATCTCACACTCTTTTACTTGCTTTTCTACTTCACTTTTCTTAGAAATCTTATCTCTCTTTCTCATTTTCTATTATTACTTTCAATTACCTAACTCACACTCTTTTACTTGCTTTTCTACTTCACTTTTCTTTCAAATCTTATCTCTCTTTCTCATTTTCTATTATTACTTTCAATTACCTAACTCACACTCTTTTACTTGCTTTTCTACTTCACTTTTCTTAGAAATCTTATCTCTCTTTCTCATTTTCTATTGTTACTTTCAATTACCTAACTCACACTCTTTTACTTGCTTTTCTAATTCACTTTTCTTTCAAATCTCATCTCTCTTTCTCATTTTCTATCATCACTTTCAATTACCTAACTCACACTCTTTTACTTGCTTTTCTACTTCACTTTTCTTAGAAATCTGATTTCTCTTTATTATTTTCTATTATCACTTTCAATTACCTAACTCAGACTCTTTTACTTGCTTTTCTACTTCACTTTTCTTAGAAATCTTATCTCTCTTTCTCATTTTCTATTATTACTTTCAATTACCTAACTCACACTCTTTTACTTGCTTTTCTACTTCACTTTTCTTAGAAATCTTATCTCTCTTTCTCATTTTCTATTGTTACTTTCAATTACCTAACTCACACTCTTTTACTTGCTTTTCTAATTCACTTTTCTTTCAAATCTCATCTCTCTTTCTCATTTTCTATCATTACTTTCAATTACCTAACTCACACTCTTTTACTTGCTTTTCTACTTCACTTTTCTTAGAAATCTTATCTCTCTTTCTCATTTTCTATTATTACTTTCAATTACCTAACTCACACTCTTTTACTGCTTTTCTACTTCACTTTTCTTAGAAATCTCATCTCTCTTACTCATTTTCTATTATTACTTTCAATTACCTATCTCACACTCTTTTACTTGCTTTTCTACTTCACTTTTCTTAGAAATCTGATTTCTCTTTATTATTTTCTATTATCACTTTCAATTACCTAACTCACACTCTTTTACTTGCTTTTCTACTTCACTTTTCTTAGAAATCTTATCTCTCTTTCTCATTTTCTATCATCACTTTCAATTACCTAACTCACACTCTTTTACTTGCTTTTCTACTTTACTTTTCTTTCAAATCTCATCTCTCTTTCTCATTTTCTATTATTACTTTCAATTACCTAACTCACACTCTTTTACTTGCTTTTCTACTTCACTTTTCTTTCAAATCTCATCTCTCTTTCTCATTTTCTATCATCACTTTCAATTACCTAACTCACACTCTTTTACTTGCTTTTCTACTTCAATTTTCTTAGAAATCTTATCTCTCTTTATTATTTTCTATTATCACTTTCAATTACCTAACTCACACTCTTTTACTTGCTTTTCTACTTCACTTTTCTTAGAAATCTTATCTCTCTTTCTCATTTTCTATTATCACTTTCAATATACTATCTCACACTCTTTTACTTGCTTTTCTAATTCACTTTTCTTTCAAATCTCATCTCTCTTTCTCATTTTCTATCATTACTTTCAATTACCTAACTCACACTCTTTTACTTGCTTTTCTACTTCACTTTTCTTAGAAATCTCATCTCTCTTTCTCATTTTCTATTATTACTTTCAATTACCTAACTCAGACTCTTTTACTTGCTTTTCTACTTCACTTTTCTTTCAAATCTCATCTCTCTTTCTCATTTTCTATCATTACTTTCAATTACCTAACTCACACTCTTTTACTTGCTTTTCTACTTCACTTTTCTTAGAAATCTTATCTCTCTTTCTCATTTTCTATTATTACTTTCAATTACCTAACTCACACTCTTTTACTGCTTTTCTACTTCACTTTTCTTTCAAATCTCATCTCTCTTTCTCATTTTCTATTATTACTTTCAATTACCTAACTCACACTCTTTTACTTGCTTTTCTACTTCACTTTTCTTTCAAATCTCATCTCTCTTTCTCATTTTCTATCATTACTTTCAATTACCTAACTCACACTCTTTTACTTGCTTTTCTACTTCACTTTTCTTAGAAATCTTATCTCTCTTTCTCATTTTCTATTATTACTTTCAATTACCTAACTCACACTCTTTTACTGCTTTTCTACTTCACTTTTCTTAGAAATCTCATCTCTCTTTCTCATTTTCTATTATTACTTTCAATTACCTAACTCAGACTCTTTTACTTGCTTTTCTACTTCACTTTTCTTTCAAATCTCATCTCTCTTTCTCATTTTCTATTATTACTTTCAATTACCTAACTCACACTCTTTTACTTGCTTTTCTACTTCACTTTTCTTTCAAATCTCATCTCTCTTTCTCATTTTCTATTATTACTTTCAATTACCTAACTCACACTCTTTTACTTGCTTTTCTACTTCACTTTTCTTTCAAATCTCATCTCTCTTTCTCATTTTCTATCATCACTTTCAATTACCTAACTCACACTCTTTTACTTGCTTTTCTACTTCACTTTTCTTAGAAATCTTATCTCTCTTACTCATTTTCTATTATTACTTTCAATTACCTATCTCACACTCTTTTACTTGCTTTTCTACTTCACTTTTCTTAGAAATCTTATCTCTCTTTCTCATTTTCTATTATTACTTTCAATTACCTAACTCACACTCTTTTACTTGCTTTTCGACTTCACTTTTCTTAGAAATCTGATTTCTCTTTATTATTTTCTATTATCACTTTCAATTACCTAACTCACACTCTTTTACTTGCTTTTCTACTTCACTTTTCTTAGAAATCTTATCTCTCTTTATTATTTTCTATTATCACTTTCAATTACCTAACTCACACTCTTTTACTTGCTTTTCTACTTCACTTTTCTTAGAAATCTGATTTCTCTTTATTATTTTCTATTATCACTTTCAATATACTATCTCACACTCTTTTACTTGCTTTTCTACTTCACTTTTCTTAGAAATCTGATTTCTCTTTATTATTTTCTATTATCACTTTCAATATACTAACTCACACTCTTTTACTTGCTTTTCGACTTCACTTTTCTTAGAAATCTTATCTCTCTTTCTCATTTTCTATCATCACTTTCAATTACCTAACTCACACTCTTTTACTTGCTTTTCGACTTCACTTTTCTTAGAAATCTGATTTCTCTTTATTTTTTCTATTATCACTTTCAATATACTAACTCACACTCTATTACTTGCTTTTCTACTTCACTTTTCTTAGAAATCTCATCTCTCTTTCTCATTTTCTATCATCACTTTCAATTACCTAACTCACACTCTTTTACTTGCTTTTCTACTTCACTTTTCTTAGAAATCTTATCTCTCTTTCTCATTTTCTATTATTACTTTCAATTACCTAACTCACACTCTTTTACTGCTTTTCTACTTCACTTTTCTTAGAAATCTCATCTCTCTTACTCATTTTCTATTATCACTTTCAATATACTATCTCACACTCTTTTACTTGCTTTTCTACTTCACTTTTCTTAGAAATCTGATTTCTCTTTATTATTTTCTATTATCACTTTCAATTACCTAACTCACACTCTTTTACTTGCTTTTCTACTTCACTTTTCTTAGAAATCTCATCTCTCTTTCTCATTTTCTATTATTACTTTCAATTACCTAACTCACACTCTTTTACTTGCTTTTCTACTTCACTTTTCTTTCAAATCTCATCTCTCTTTCTCATTTTCTATTATTACTTTCAATTACCTAACTCACACTCTTTTACTTGCTTTTCTACTTCACTTTTCTTTCAAATCTCATCTCTCTTTCTCATTTTCTATTATTACTTTCAATTAACTAACTCACACTCTTTTACTTGCTTTTCTACTTCAATTTTATTAGAAATCTGATTTCTCTTTATTATTTTCTATTATCACTTTCAATTACCTAACTCACACTCTTTTACTTGCTTTTCTACTTCACTTTTCTTAGAAATCTTATCTCTCTTTCTCATTTTCTATTATTACTTTCAATTACCTAACTCACACTCTTTTACTTGCTTTTCTACTTCACTTTTCTTTCAAATCACATCTCTCTTTCTCATTTTCTATTATTACTTTCAATTACCTAACTCACACTCTTTTACTTGCTTTTCTACTTCACTTTTCTTAGAAAT
Organism: Loxodes magnus; assembly: GCA_946699065.1. Classification (NCBI taxonomy): domain Eukaryota; phylum Ciliophora; class Karyorelictea; order Loxodida; family Loxodidae; genus Loxodes; species Loxodes magnus. Next base: position 52,181 of record CAMPDV010001974.1, on the reverse strand, counting down.
CTTATCTCTCTTTCTCATTTTCTATCATCACTTTCAATTACCTAACTCACACTCTTTTACTTGCTTTTCTACTTCACTTTTCTTAGAAATCTGATTTCTCTTTATTTTTTCTATTATCACTTTCAATTACCTAACTCACACTCTTTTACTTGCTTTTCTACTTCACTTTTCTTAAAAATCTCATCTCTCTTTCTCATTTTCTATTATTACTTTCAATTACCTAACTCACACTCTTTTACTTGCTTTTCTACTTCACTTTTCTTAGAAATCTTATCTCTCTTTCTCATTTTCTATCATCACTTTCAATTACCTAACTCACACTCTTTTACTTGCTTTTCGACTTCACTTTTCTTAGAAATCTGATTTCTCTTTATTATTTTCTATTATCACTTTCAATTACCTAACTCAGACTCTTTTACTTGCTTTTCTACTTCACTTTTCTTAGAAATCTTATCTCTCTTTCTCATTTTCTATTATTACTTTCAATTACCTAACTCACACTCTTTTACTTGCTTTTCTACTTCACTTTTCTTAGAAATCTGATTTCTCTTTATTATTTTCTATTATCACTTTCAATTACCTAACTCACACTCTTTTACTTGCTTTTCGACTTCACTTTTCTTTCAAATCACATCTCTCTTTCTCATTTTCTATTATTACTTTCAATTACCTAACTCACACTCTTTTACTTGCTTTTCTACTTCACTTTTCTTAGAAATCTCATCTCTCTTACTCATTTTCTATTATCACTTTCAATTACCTAACTCACACTCTTTTACTTGCTTTTCTACTTCAATTTTCTTAGAAATCTTATCTCTCTTTCTCATTTTCTATTATTACTTTCAATTACCTAACTCACACTCTTTTACTTGCTTTTCTACTTCACTTTTCTTTCAAATCTTATCTCTCTTTCTCATTTTCTATCATTACTTTCAATTACCTAACTCAGACTCTTTTACTTGCTTTTCTACTTCACTTTTCTTTCAAATCTCATCTCTCTTTCTCATTTTCTATTATTACTTTCAATTACCTAACTCACACTCTTTTACTTGCTTTTCTAATTCACTTTTCTTAGAAATCTGATTTCTCTTTATTATTTTCTATTATCACTTTCAATATACTAACTCACACTCTATTACTTGCTTTTCTACTTCACTTTTCTTAGAAATCTGATTTCTCTTTATTATTTTCTATTATCACTTTCAATATACTATCTCACACTCTTTTACTTGCTTTTCTACTTCACTTTTCTTAGAAATCTGATTTCTCTTTATTATTTTCTATTATCACTTTCAATATACTAACTCACACTCTTTTACTTGCTTTTCGACTTCACTTTTCTTAGAAATCTTATCTCTCTTTCTCATTTTCTATCATCACTTTCAATTACCTAACTCACACTCTATTACTTGCTTTTCTACTTCACTTTTCTTAGAAATCTGATTTCTCTTTATTATTTTCTATTATCACTTTCAATATACTATCTGACACTCTTTTACTTGCTTTTCTACTTCACTTTTCTTAGAAATCTGATTTCTCTTTATTATTTTCTATTATCACTTTCAATATACTAACTCACACTCTATTACTTGCTTTTCTACTTCAATTTTCTTAAAAATCTCATCTCTCTTTCTCATTTTCTATTATCACTTTCAATATACTATCTCACACTCTTTTACTTGCTTTTCTACTTCACTTTTCTTAGAAATCTGATTTCTCTTTATTATTTTCTATTATCACTTTCAATATACTAACTCACACTCTTTTACTTGCTTTTCGACTTCACTTTTCTTAGAAATCTTATCTCTCTTTCTCATTTTCTATCATCACTTTCAATTACCTAACTCACACTCTTTTACTTGCTTTTCTACTTCACTTTTCTTAGAAATCTGATTTCTCTTTATTATTTTCTATTATCACTTTCAATATACTAACTCACACTCTATTACTTGCTTTTCTACTTCAATTTTCTTAAAAATCTCATCTCTCTTTCTCATTTTCTATTGTTACTTTCAATTACCTAACTCACACTCTTTTACTTGCTTTTCTACTTCACTTTTCTTAGAAATCTGATTTCTCTTTATTATTTTCTATTATCACTTTCAATATACTAACTCACACTCTATTACTTGCTTTTCTACTTCAATTTTCTTAAAAATCTCATCTCTCTTTCTCATTTTCTATTGTTACTTTCAATTACCTAACTCACACTCTTTTACTTGCTTTTCTAATTCACTTTTCTTTCAAATCTCATCTCTCTTTCTCATTTTCTATCATTACTTTCAATATACTAACTCACACTCTTTTACTTGCTTTTCGACTTCACTTTTCTTAGAAATCTTATCTCTCTTTCTCATTTTCTATCATCACTTTCAATTACCTAACTCACACTCTTTTACTTGCTTTTCTACTTCACTTTTCTTAGAAATCTGATTTCTCTTTATTATTTTCTATTATCACTTTCAATATACTAACTCACACTCTATTACTTGCTTTTCTACTTCACTTTTCTTAGAAATCTTATCTCTCTTTCTCATTTTCTATCATCACTTTCAATTACCTAACTCACACTCTTTTACTTGCTTTTCTAATTCACTTTTCTTTCAAATCTCATCTCTCTTTCTCATTTTCTATTATTACTTTCAATTACCTAACTCACACTCTTTTACTTGCTTTTCTACTTCACTTTTCTTAGAAATCTCATCTCTCTTTCTCATTTTCTATTATCACTTTCAATATACTATCTCACACTCTTTTACTTGCTTTTCTACTTCACTTTTCTTAGAAATCTGATTTCTCTTTATTATTTTCTATTATCACTTTCAATATACTAACTCACACTCTATTACTTGCTTTTCTACTTCACTTTTCTTAGAAATCTGATTTCTCTTTATTATTTTCTATTATCACTTTCAATATACTAACTCACACTCTATTACTTGCTTTTCTACTTCAATTTTCTTAAAAATCTCATCTCTCTTTCTCATTTTCTATTATCACTTTCAATATACTATCTCACACTCTTTTACTTGCTTTTCTACTTCACTTTTCTTAGAAATCTTATCTCTCTTTCTCATTTTCTATTGTTACTTTCAATTACCTAACTCACACTCTTTTACTTGCTTTTCTAATTCACTTTTCTTAGAAATCTCATCTCTCTTTATTATTTTCTATTATTACTTTCAATTACCTAACTCACACTCTTTTACTTGCTTTTCTACTTCACTTTTCTTTCAAATCTCATCTCTCTTTCTCATTTTCTATTATTACTTTCAATTAACTAACTCACACTCTTTTACTTGCTTTTCTACTTCAATTTTATTAGAAATCTGATTTCTCTTTATTATTTTCTATTATCACTTTCAATTACCTAACTCACACTCTTTTACTTGCTTTTCTACTTCACTTTTCTTAGAAATCTTATCTCTCTTTCTCATTTTCTATTATTACTTTCAATTACCTAACTCACACTCTTTTACTTGCTTTTCTACTTCACTTTTCTTTCAAATCACATCTCTCTTTCTCATTTTCTATTATTACTTTCAATTACCTAACTCACACTCTTTTACTTGCTTTTCTACTTCAATTTTCTTAGAAATCTTATCTCTCTTTCTCATTTTCTATTGTTACTTTCAATTACCTAACTCACACTCTTTTACTTGCTTTTCTAATTCACTTTTCTTAGAAATCTTATCTCTCTTTCTCATTTTCTATTATTACTTTCAATTACCTAACTCACACTCTTTTACTGCTTTTCTACTTCACTTTTCTTAGAAATCTCATCTCTCTTACTCATTTTCTATTATTACTTTTAATTACCTAACTCACACTCTTTTACTTGCTTTTCTACTTCACTTTTCTTAGAAATCTTATCTCTCTTACTCATTTTCTATTATTACTTTCAATTACCTAACTCACACTCTTTTACTTGCTTTTCTACTTCACTTTTCTTAGAAATCTGATTTCTCTTTATTATTTTCTATTATCACTTTCAATATACTATCTCACACTCTTTTACTTGCTTTTCTACTTCACTTTTCTTAGAAATCTTATCTCTCTTTCTCATTTTCTATTATTACTTTCAATTACCTAACTCACACTCTTTTACTTGCTTTTCTAATTCACTTTTCTTTCAAATCTCATCTCTCTTTCTCATTTTCTATCATCACTTTCAATTACCTAACTCACACTCTTTTACTTGCTTTTCGACTTCACTTTTCTTAGAAATCTGATTTCTCTTTATTATTTTCTATTATCACTTTCAATTACCTAACTCAGACTCTTTTACTTGCTTTTCTACTTCACTTTTCTTAGAAATCTCATCTCTCTTTCTCATTTTCTATTATTACTTTCAATTACCTAACTCACACTCTTTTACTTGCTTTTCTACTTCACTTTTCTTAGAAATCTTATCTCTCTTTCTCATTTTCTATTGTTACTTTCAATTACCTAACTCACACTCTTTTACTTGCTTTTCTAATTCACTTTTCTTTCAAATCTCATCTCTCTTTCTCATTTTCTATCATCACTTTCAATTACCTAACTCACACTCTTTTACTTGCTTTTCGACTTCACTTTTCTTAGAAATCTGATTTCTCTTTATTATTTTCTATTATCACTTTCAATTACCTAACTCAGACTCTTTTACTTGCTTTTCTACTTCACTTTTCTTAGAAATCTTATCTCTCTTTCTCATTTTCTATTATTACTTTCAATTACCTAACTCACACTCTTTTACTTGCTTTTCTACTTCACTTTTCTTAGAAATCTTATCTCTCTTTCTCATTTTCTATTGTTACTTTCAATTACCTAACTCACACTCTTTTACTTGCTTTTCTAATTCACTTTTCTTTCAAATCTCATCTCTCTTTCTCATTTTCTATCATCACTTTCAATTACCTAACTCACACTCTTTTACTTGCTTTTCTACTTCACTTTTCTTAGAAATCTCATCTCTCTTACTCATTTTCTATTATCACTTTCAATTACCTAACTCACACTCTTTTACTTGCTTTTCTACTTCACTTTTCTTAGAAATCTCATCTCTCTTTCTCATTTTCTATTATTACTTTCAATTACCTAACTCACACTCTTTTACTTGCTTTTCTACTTCACTTTTCTTAGAAATCTTATCTCTCTTTCTCATTTTCTATCATCACTTTCAATTACCTAACTCACACTCTTTTACTTGCTTTTCTACTTCAATTTTCTTAAAAATCTCATCTCTCTTTCTCATTTTCTATTGTTACTTTCAATTACCTAACTCACACTCTTTTACTTGCTTTTCTAATTCACTTTTCTTTCAAATCTCATCTCTCTTTCTCATTTTCTATCATCACTTTCAATTACCTAACTCACACTCTTTTACTTGCTTTTCGACTTCACTTTTCTTAGAAATCTGATTTCTCTTTATTATTTTCTATTATCACTTTCAATTACCTAACTCAGACTCTTTTACTTGCTTTTCTACTTCACTTTTCTTAGAAATCTTATCTCTCTTTCTCATTTTCTATCATCACTTTCAATTACCTAACTCACACTCTTTTACTTGCTTTTCTACTTCACTTTTCTTTCAAATCACATCTCTCTTTCTCATTTTCTATTATTACTTTCAATTACCTAACTCACACTCTTTTACTTGCTTTTCTACTTCACTTTTCTTAGAAATCTTATCTCTCTTTCTCATTTTCTATTGTTACTTTCAATTACCTAACTCACACTCTTTTACTTGCTTTTCTAATTCACTTTTCTTTCAAATCTCATCTCTCTTTCTCATTTTCTATCATTACTTTCAATTACCTAACTCACACTCTTTTACTTGCTTTTCTACTTCACTTTTCTTAGAAATCTTATCTCTCTTTCTCATTTTCTATTATTACTTTCAATTACCTAACTCACACTCTTTTACTGCTTTTCTACTTCACTTTTCTTTCAAATCTCATCTCTCTTTCTCATTTTCTATTATTACTTTCAATTACCTAACTCACACTCTTTTACTTGCTTTTCTACTTCACTTTTCTTTCAAATCTCATCTCTCTTTCTCATTTTCTATCATTACTTTCAATTACCTAACTCACACTCTTTTACTTGCTTTTCTACTTCACTTTTCTTAGAAATCTTATCTCTCTTTCTCATTTTCTATTATTACTTTCAATTACCTAACTCACACTCTTTTACTTGCTTTTCTACTTCACTTTTCTTAGAAATCTCATCTCTCTTTCTCATTTTCTATTATTACTTTCAATTACCTAACTCAGACTCTTTTACTTGCTTTTCTACTTCACTTTTCTTTCAAATCTCATCTCTCTTTCTCATTTTCTATTATTACTTTCAATTACCTAACTCACACTCTTTTACTTGCTTTTCTACTTCACTTTTCTTTCAAATCTCATCTCTCTTTCTCATTTTCTATCATCACTTTCAATTACCTAACTCACACTCTTTTACTTGCTTTTCTACTTCAATTTTCTTAGAAATCTTATCTCTCTTTCTCATTTTCTATTATTACTTTCAATTACCTAACTCACACTCTTTTACTTGCTTTTCTACTTCACTTTTCTTAGAAATCTTATCTCTCTTTCTCATTTTCTATTATTACTTTCAATTACCTAACTCACACTCTTTTACTTGCTTTTCTACTTCACTTTTCTTAGAAATCTGATTTCTCTTTATTATTTTCTATTATCACTTTCAATATACTATCTCACACTCTTTTACTTGCTTTTCTACTTCACTTTTCTTAGAAATCTGATTTCTCTTTATTATTTTCTATTATCACTTTCAATTACCTAACTCACACTCTTTTACTTGCTTTTCTACTTCACTTTTCTTAGAAATCTGATTTCTCTTTATTATTTTCTATTATCACTTTCAATATACTATCTCACACTCTTTTACTTGCTTTTCTACTTCACTTTTCTTAGAAATCTGATTTCTCTTTATTATTTTCTATTATCACTTTCAATATACTAACTCACACTCTTTTACTTGCTTTTCGACTTCACTTTTCTTAGAAATCTTATCTCTCTTTCTCATTTTCTATCATCACTTTCAATTACCTAACTCACACTCTTTTACTTGCTTTTCGACTTCACTTTTCTTAGAAATCTGATTTCTCTTTATTTTTTCTATTATCACTTTCAATATACTAACTCACACTCTATTACTTGCTTTTCTACTTCACTTTTCTTAAAAATCTTATCTCTCTTTCTCATTTTCTATCATCACTTTCAATTACCTAACTCACACTCTTTTACTTGCTTTTCTACTTCACTTTTCTTAGAAATCTGATTTCTCTTTCTCATTTTCTATCATTACTTTCAATTACCTAACTCACACTCTTTTACTTGCTTTTCTACTTCACTTTTCTTAGAAATCTTATCTCTCTTTCTCATTTTCTATTATTACTTTCAATTACCTAACTCACACTCTTTTACTGCTTTTCTACTTCACTTTTCTTAGAAATCTCATCTCTCTTACTCATTTTCTATTATCACTTTCAATTACCTAACTCACACTCTTTTACTTGCTTTTCTACTTCACTTTTCTTAGAAATCTCATCTCTCTTTCTCATTTTCTATTATTACTTTCAATTACCTAACTCACACTCTTTTACTTGCTTTTCTACTTCACTTTTCTTAGAAATCTCATCTCTCTTACTCATTTTCTATTATCACTTTCAATTACCTAACTCACACTCTTTTACTTGCTTTTCTACTTCACTTTTCTTAGAAATCTCATCTCTCTTTCTCATTTTCTATTATTACTTTCAATTACCTAACTCACACTCTTTTACTTGCTTTTCTACTTCACTTTTCTTAGAAATCTTATCTCTCTTTCTCATTTTCTATCATCACTTTCAATTACCTAACTCACACTCTTTTACTTGCTTTTCTACTTCAATTTTCTTAAAAATCTCATCTCTCTTTCTCATTTTCTATTATTACTTTCAATTACCTAACTCACACTCTTTTACTTGCTTTTCTAATTCACTTTTCTTAGAAATCTGATTTCTCTTTATTATTTTCTATTATCACTTTCAATATACTAACTCACACTCTTTTACTTGCTTTTCTACTTCACTTTTCTTAAAAATCTCATCTCTCTTTATCATTTTCTATTATTACTTTCAATTACCTAACTCACACTCTTTTACTTGCTTTTCTAATTCACTTTTCTTAGAAATCTGATTTCTCTTTATTATTTTCTATTATCACTTTCAATATACTAACTCACACTCTATTACTTGCTTTTCTACTTCACTTTTCTTAGAAATCTTATCTCTCTTTCTCATTTTCTATCATCACTTTCAATTACCTAACTCACACTCTTTTACTTGCTTTTCGATTTCACTTTTCTTAGAAATCTGATTTCTCTTTATTTTTTCTATTATCACTTTCAATTACCTAACTCACACTCTTTTACTTGCTTTTCTACTTCACTTTTCTTAAAAATCTCATCTCTCTTTATTATTTTCTATTATCACTTTCAATTACCTAACTCACACTCTTTTACTTGCTTTTCTACTTCACTTTTCTTAGAAATCTCATCTCTCTTTCTCATTTTCTATCATCACTTTCAATTACCTAACTCACACTCTTTTACTTGCTTTTCGACTTCACTTTTCTTTCAAATCACATCTCTCTTTCTCATTTTCTATTATTACTTTCAATTACCTAACTCACACTCTTTTACTTGCTTTTCTACTTCACTTTTCTTAGAAATCTCATCTCTCTTACTCATTTTCTATTATCACTTTCAATTACCTAACTCACACTCTTTTACTTGCTTTTCTACTTCACTTTTCTTAGAAATCTCATCTCTCTTTCTCATTTTCTATTATTACTTTCAATTACCTAACTCACACTCTTTTACTTGCTTTTCTACTTCACTTTTCTTAGAAATCTTATCTCTCTTTCTCATTTTCTATCATCACTTTCAATTACCTAACTCACACTCTTTTACTTGCTTTTCTACTTCAATTTTCTTAAAAATCTCATCTCTCTTTCTCATTTTCTATTATTACTTTCAATTACCTAACTCACACTCTTTTACTTGCTTTTCTAATTCACTTTTCTTAGAAATCTGATTTCTCTTTATTATTTTCTATTATCACTTTCAATATACTAACTCACACTCTATTACTTGCTTTTCTACTTCACTTTTCTTAGAAATCTGATTTCTCTTTATTATTTTCTATTATCACTTTCAATATACTATCTCACACTCTTTTACTTGCTTTTCTACTTCACTTTTCTTAGAAATCTTATCTCTCTTTCTCATTTTCTATTATTACTTTCAATTACCTAACTCACACTCTTTTACTTGCTTTTCTAATTCACTTTTCTTTCAAATCTCATCTCTCTTTCTCATTTTCTATCATCACTTTCAATTACCTAACTCACACTCTTTTACTTGCTTTTCGACTTCACTTTTCTTAGAAATCTGATTTCTCTTTATTATTTTCTATTATCACTTTCAATTACCTAACTCAGACTCTTTTACTTGCTTTTCTACTTCACTTTTCTTAGAAATCTCATCTCTCTTTCTCATTTTCTATTATTACTTTCAATTACCTAACTCACACTCTTTTACTTGCTTTTCTACTTCACTTTTCTTAGAAATCTTATCTCTCTTTCTCATTTTCTATTGTTACTTTCAATTACCTAACTCACACTCTTTTACTTGCTTTTCTAATTCACTTTTCTTTCAAATCTCATCTCTCTTTCTCATTTTCTATCATCACTTTCAATTACCTAACTCACACTCTTTTACTTGCTTTTCGACTTCACTTTTCTTAGAAATCTGATTTCTCTTTATTATTTTCTATTATCACTTTCAATTACCTAACTCAGACTCTTTTACTTGCTTTTCTACTTCACTTTTCTTAGAAATCTTATCTCTCTTTCTCATTTTCTATTATTACTTTCAATTACCTAACTCACACTCTTTTACTTGCTTTTCTACTTCACTTTTCTTAGAAATCTTATCTCTCTTTCTCATTTTCTATTGTTACTTTCAATTACCTAACTCACACTCTTTTACTTGCTTTTCTAATTCACTTTTCTTTCAAATCTCATCTCTCTTTCTCATTTTCTATCATCACTTTCAATTACCTAACTCACACTCTTTTACTTGCTTTTCGACTTCACTTTTCTTAGAAATCTGATTTCTCTTTATTATTTTCTATTATCACTTTCAATATACTAACTCACACTCTTTTACTTGCTTTTCTACTTCACTTTTCTTAGAAATCTTATCTCTCTTTCTCATTTTCTATTATTACTTTCAATTACCTAACTCACACTCTTTTACTTGCTTTTCTACTTCACTTTTCTTAGAAATCTTATCTCTCTTTCTCATTTTCTATTATTACTTTCAATTACCTAACTCACACTCTTTTACTTGCTTTTCTACTTCACTTTTCTTAGAAATCTTATCTCTCTTTCTCATTTTCTATTGTTACTTTCAATTACCTAACTCACACTCTTTTACTTGCTTTTCTAATTCACTTTTCTTTCAAATCTCATCTCTCTTTCTCATTTTCTATCATCACTTTCAATTACCTAACTCACACTCTTTTACTTGCTTTTCGACTTCACTTTTCTTAGAAATCTGATTTCTCTTTATTATTTTCTATTATCACTTTCAATTACCTAACTCAGACTCTTTTACTTGCTTTTCTACTTCACTTTTCTTAGAAATCTTATCTCTCTTTCTCATTTTCTATCATCACTTTCAATTACCTAACTCACACTCTTTTACTTGCTTTTCTACTTCACTTTTCTTTCATATCACATCTCTCTTTCTCATTTTCTATTATTACTTTCAATTACCTAACTCACACTCTTTTACTTGCTTTTCTACTTCACTTTTCTTAGAAATCTTATCTCTCTTTCTCATTTTCTATCATCACTTTCAATTACCTAACTCACACTCTTTTACTTGCTTTTCGACTTCACTTTTCTTAGAAATCTGATTTCTCTTTATTTTTTCTATTATCACTTTCAATATACTAACTCACACTCTATTACTTGCTTTTCTACTTCACTTTTCTTAGAAATCTTATCTCTCTTTCTCATTTTCTATTATTACTTTCAATTACCTAACTCACACTCTTTTACTGCTTTTCTACTTCACTTTTCTTTCAAATCTCATCTCTCTTTCTCATTTTCTATTATTACTTTCAATTACCTAACTCACACTCTTTTACTTGCTTTTCTACTTCACTTTTCTTTCAAATCTCATCTCTCTTTCTCATTTTCTATCATTACTTTCAATTACCTAACTCACACTCTTTTACTTGCTTTTCTACTTCACTTTTCTTAGAAATCTTATCTCTCTTTCTCATTTTCTATTATTACTTTCAATTACCTAACTCACACTCTTTTACTGCTTTTCTACTTCACTTTTCTTAGAAATCTCATCTCTCTTTCTCATTTTCTATTATTACTTTCAATTACCTAACTCAGACTCTTTTACTTGCTTTTCTACTTCACTTTTCTTTCAAATCTCATCTCTCTTTCTCATTTTCTATTATTACTTTCAATTACCTAACTCACACTCTTTTACTTGCTTTTCTACTTCACTTTTCTTTCAAATCTCATCTCTCTTTCTCATTTTCTATCATCACTTTCAATTACCTAACTCACACTCTTTTACTTGCTTTTCTACTTCAATTTTCTTAGAAATCTTATCTCTCTTTCTCATTTTCTATTATTACTTTCAATTACCTAACTCACACTCTTTTACTTGCTTTTCTACTTCACTTTTCTTAGAAATCTTATCTCTCTTTCTCATTTTCTATTATTACTTTCAATTACCTAACTCACACTCTTTTACTTGCTTTTCTACTTCACTTTTCTTAGAAATCTGATTTCTCTTTATTATTTTCTATTATCACTTTCAATATACTATCTCACACTCTTTTACTTGCTTTTCTACTTCACTTTTCTTAGAAATCTGATTTCTCTTTATTATTTTCTATTATCACTTTCAATTACCTAACTCACACTCTTTTACTTGCTTTTCTACTTCACTTTTCTTAGAAATCTGATTTCTCTTTATTATTTTCTATTATCACTTTCAATATACTATCTCACACTCTTTTACTTGCTTTTCTACTTCACTTTTCTTAGAAATCTGATTTCTCTTTATTATTTTCTATTATCACTTTCAATATACTAACTCACACTCTTTTACTTGCTTTTCGACTTCACTTTTCTTAGAAATCTTATCTCTCTTTCTCATTTTCTATCATCACTTTCAATTACCTAACTCACACTCTTTTACTTGCTTTTCGACTTCACTTTTCTTAGAAATCTGATTTCTCTTTATTTTTTCTATTATCACTTTCAATATACTAACTCACACTCTATTACTTGCTTTTCTACTTCACTTTTCTTAAAAATCTTATCTCTCTTTCTCATTTTCTATCATCACTTTCAATTACCTAACTCACACTCTTTTACTTGCTTTTCTACTTCACTTTTCTTAGAAATCTTATCTCTCTTTCTCATTTTCTATTATTACTTTCAATTACCTAACTCACACTCTTTTACTTGCTTTTCTACTTCACTTTTCTTAGAAATCTGATTTCTCTTTATTATTTTCTATTATCACTTTCAATATACTATCTCACACTCTTTTACTTGCTTTTCTACTTCACTTTTCTTAGAAATCTGATTTCTCTTTATTATTTTCTATTATCACTTTCAATTACCTAACTCACACTCTTTTACTTGCTTTTCTACTTCACTTTTCTTAGAAATCTGATTTCTCTTTATTATTTTCTATTATCACTTTCAATATACTATCTCACACTCTTTTACTTGCTTTTCTACTTCACTTTTCTTAGAAATCTGATTTCTCTTTATTATTTTCTATTATCACTTTCAATATACTAACTCACACTCTTTTACTTGCTTTTCGACTTCACTTTTCTTAGAAATCTTATCTCTCTTTCTCATTTTCTATCATCACTTTCAATTACCTAACTCACACTCTTTTACTTGCTTTTCGACTTCACTTTTCTTAGAAATCTGATTTCTCTTTATTTTTTCTATTATCACTTTCAATATACTAACTCACACTCTATTACTTGCTTTTCTACTTCACTTTTCTTAAAAATCTTATCTCTCTTTCTCATTTTCTATCATCACTTTCAATTACCTAACTCACACTCTTTTACTTGCTTTTCTACTTCACTTTTCTTAGAAATCTGATTTCTCTTTCTCATTTTCTATCATTACTTTCAATTACCTAACTCACACTCTTTTACTTGCTTTTCTACTTCACTTTTCTTAGAAATCTTATCTCTCTTTCTCATTTTCTATTATTACTTTCAATTACCTAACTCACACTCTTTTACTGCTTTTCTACTTCACTTTTCTTAGAAATCTCATCTCTCTTACTCATTTTCTATTATCACTTTCAATTACCTAACTCACACTCTTTTACTTGCTTTTCTACTTCACTTTTCTTAGAAATCTCATCTCTCTTTCTCATTTTCTATTATTACTTTCAATTACCTAACTCACACTCTTTTACTTGCTTTTCTACTTCACTTTTCTTAAAAATCTCATCTCTCTTTCTCATTTTCTATTATTACTTTCAATTACCTAACTCACACTCTTTTACTTGCTTTTCTAATTCACTTTTCTTAGAAATCTGATTTCTCTTTATTATTTTCTATTATCACTTTCAATATACTAACTCACACTCTATTACTTGCTTTTCTACTTCACTTTTCTTAGAAATCTTATCTCTCTTTCTCATTTTCTATCATCACTTTCAATTACCTAACTCACACTCTTTTACTTGCTTTTCGATTTCACTTTTCTTAGAAATCTGATTTCTCTTTATTTTTTCTATTATCACTTTCAATTACCTAACTCACACTCTTTTACTTGCTTTTCTACTTCACTTTTCTTAGAAATCTCATCTCTCTTTCTCATTTTCTATTATTACTTTCAATTACCTAACTCACACTCTTTTACTTGCTTTTCTACTTCACTTTTCTTAGAAATCTTATCTCTCTTTCTCATTTTCTATCATCACTTTCAATTACCTAACTCACACTCTTTTACTTGCTTTTCTACTTCAATTTTCTTAAAAATCTCATCTCTCTTTCTCATTTTCTATTATTACTTTCAATTACCTAACTCACACTCTTTTACTTGCTTTTCTAATTCACTTTTCTTAGAAATCTGATTTCTCTTTATTATTTTCTATTATCACTTTCAATATACTAACTCACACTCTATTACTTGCTTTTCTACTTCACTTTTCTTAGAAATCTGATTTCTCTTTATTATTTTCTATTATCACTTTCAATATACTATCTCACACTCTTTTACTTGCTTTTCTACTTCACTTTTCTTAGAAATCTTATCTCTCTTTCTCATTTTCTATTATTACTTTCAATTACCTAACTCACACTCTTTTACTTGCTTTTCTAATTCACTTTTCTTTCAAATCTCATCTCTCTTTCTCATTTTCTATCATCACTTTCAATTACCTAACTCACACTCTTTTACTTGCTTTTCGACTTCACTTTTCTTAGAAATCTGATTTCTCTTTATTATTTTCTATTATCACTTTCAATTACCTAACTCAGACTCTTTTACTTGCTTTTCTACTTCACTTTTCTTAGAAATCTCATCTCTCTTTCTCATTTTCTATTATTACTTTCAATTACCTAACTCACACTCTTTTACTTGCTTTTCTACTTCACTTTTCTTAGAAATCTTATCTCTCTTTCTCATTTTCTATTGTTACTTTCAATTACCTAACTCACACTCTTTTACTTGCTTTTCTAATTCACTTTTCTTTCAAATCTCATCTCTCTTTCTCATTTTCTATCATCACTTTCAATTACCTAACTCACACTCTTTTACTTGCTTTTCGACTTCACTTTTCTTAGAAATCTGATTTCTCTTTATTATTTTCTATTATCACTTTCAATTACCTAACTCAGACTCTTTTACTTGCTTTTCTACTTCACTTTTCTTAGAAATCTTATCTCTCTTTCTCATTTTCTATTATTACTTTCAATTACCTAACTCACACTCTTTTACTTGCTTTTCTACTTCACTTTTCTTAGAAATCTTATCTCTCTTTCTCATTTTCTATTGTTACTTTCAATTACCTAACTCACACTCTTTTACTTGCTTTTCTAATTCACTTTTCTTTCAAATCTCATCTCTCTTTCTCATTTTCTATCATCACTTTCAATTACCTAACTCACACTCTTTTACTTGCTTTTCGACTTCACTTTTCTTAGAAATCTGATTTCTCTTTATTATTTTCTATTATCACTTTCAATATACTAACTCACACTCTTTTACTTGCTTTTCTACTTCACTTTTCTTAGAAATCTTATCTCTCTTTCTCATTTTCTATTATTACTTTCAATTACCTAACTCACACTCTTTTACTTGCTTTTCTACTTCACTTTTCTTAGAAATCTTATCTCTCTTTCTCATTTTCTATTATTACTTTCAATTACCTAACTCACACTCTTTTACTTGCTTTTCTACTTCACTTTTCTTAGAAATCTTATCTCTCTTTCTCATTTTCTATTGTTACTTTCAATTACCTAACTCACACTCTTTTACTTGCTTTTCTAATTCACTTTTCTTTCAAATCTCATCTCTCTTTCTCATTTTCTATCATCACTTTCAATTACCTAACTCACACTCTTTTACTTGCTTTTCGACTTCACTTTTCTTAGAAATCTGATTTCTCTTTATTATTTTCTATTATCACTTTCAATTACCTAACTCAGACTCTTTTACTTGCTTTTCTACTTCACTTTTCTTAGAAATCTTATCTCTCTTTCTCATTTTCTATCATCACTTTCAATTACCTAACTCACACTCTTTTACTTGCTTTTCTACTTCACTTTTCTTTCATATCACATCTCTCTTTCTCATTTTCTATTATTACTTTCAATTACCTAACTCACACTCTTTTACTTGCTTTTCTACTTCACTTTTCTTAGAAATCTTATCTCTCTTTCTCATTTTCTATTGTTACTTTCAATTACCTAACTCACACTCTTTTACTTGCTTTTCTAATTCACTTTTCTTTCAAATCTCATCTCTCTTTCTCATTTTCTATCATTACTTTCAATTACCTAACTCACACTCTTTTACTTGCTTTTCTACTTCACTTTTCTTAGAAATCTTATCTCTCTTTCTCATTTTCTATTATTACTTTCAATTACCTAACTCACACTCTTTTACTGCTTTTCTACTTCACTTTTCTTTCAAATCTCATCTCTCTTTCTCATTTTCTATTATTACTTTCAATTACCTAACTCACACTCTTTTACTTGCTTTTCTACTTCACTTTTCTTTCAAATCTCATCTCTCTTTCTCATTTTCTATCATTACTTTCAATTACCTAACTCACACTCTTTTACTTGCTTTTCTACTTCACTTTTCTTAGAAATCTTATCTCTCTTTCTCATTTTCTATTATTACTTTCAATTACCTAACTCACACTCTTTTACTGCTTTTCTACTTCACTTTTCTTAGAAATCTCATCTCTCTTTCTCATTTTCTATTATTACTTTCAATTACCTAACTCAGACTCTTTTACTTGCTTTTCTACTTCACTTTTCTTTCAAATCTCATCTCTCTTTCTCATTTTCTATTATTACTTTCAATTACCTAACTCACACTCTTTTACTTGCTTTTCTACTTCACTTTTCTTTCAAATCTCATCTCTCTTTCTCATTTTCTATCATCACTTTCAATTACCTAACTCACACTCTTTTACTTGCTTTTCTACTTCAATTTTCTTAGAAATCTTATCTCTCTTTCTCATTTTCTATTATTACTTTCAATTACCTAACTCACACTCTTTTACTTGCTTTTCTACTTCACTTTTCTTAGAAATCTTATCTCTCTTTCTCATTTTCTATTATTACTTTCAATTACCTAACTCACACTCTTTTACTTGCTTTTCTACTTCACTTTTCTTAGAAATCTGATTTCTCTTTATTATTTTCTATTATCACTTTCAATATACTATCTCACACTCTTTTACTTGCTTTTCTACTTCACTTTTCTTAGAAATCTGATTTCTCTTTATTATTTTCTATTATCACTTTCAATTACCTAACTCACACTCTTTTACTTGCTTTTCTACTTCACTTTTCTTAGAAATCTGATTTCTCTTTATTATTTTCTATTATCACTTTCAATATACTATCTCACACTCTTTTACTTGCTTTTCTACTTCACTTTTCTTAGAAATCTGATTTCTCTTTATTATTTTCTATTATCACTTTCAATATACTAACTCACACTCTTTTACTTGCTTTTCGACTTCACTTTTCTTAGAAATCTTATCTCTCTTTCTCATTTTCTATCATCACTTTCAATTACCTAACTCACACTCTTTTACTTGCTTTTCGACTTCACTTTTCTTAGAAATCTGATTTCTCTTTATTTTTTCTATTATCACTTTCAATATACTAACTCACACTCTATTACTTGCTTTTCTACTTCACTTTTCTTAAAAATCTTATCTCTCTTTCTCATTTTCTATCATCACTTTCAATTACCTAACTCACACTCTTTTACTTTCTTTTCTACTTCACTTTTCTTAGAAATCTGATTTCTCTTTCTCATTTTCTATCATTACTTTCAATTACCTAACTCACACTCTTTTACTTGCTTTTCTACTTCACTTTTCTTAGAAATCTTATCTCTCTTTCTCATTTTCTATTATTACTTTCAATTACCTAACTCACACTCTTTTACTGCTTTTCTACTTCACTTTTCTTAGAAATCTCATCTCTCTTACTCATTTTCTATTATCACTTTCAATTACCTAACTCACACTCTTTTACTTGCTTTTCTACTTCACTTTTCTTAGAAATCTCATCTCTCTTTCTCATTTTCTATTATTACTTTCAATTACCTAACTCACACTCTTTTACTTGCTTTTCTACTTCACTTTTCTTAAAAATCTCATCTCTCTTTCTCATTTTCTATTATTACTTTCAATTACCTAACTCACACTCTTTTACTTGCTTTTCTAATTCACTTTTCTTAGAAATCTGATTTCTCTTTATTATTTTCTATTATCACTTTCAATATACTAACTCACACTCTATTACTTGCTTTTCTACTTCACTTTTCTTAGAAATCTTATCTCTCTTTCTCATTTTCTATCATCACTTTCAATTACCTAACTCACACTCTTTTACTTGCTTTTCGATTTCACTTTTCTTAGAAATCTGATTTCTCTTTATTTTTTCTATTATCACTTTCAATTACCTAACTCACACTCTTTTACTTGCTTTTCTACTTCACTTTTCTTAAAAATCTCATCTCTCTTTATTATTTTCTATTATCACTTTCAATTACCTAACTCACACTCTTTTACTTGCTTTTCTACTTCACTTTTCTTAGAAATCTCATCTCTCTTTCTCATTTTCTATCATCACTTTCAATTACCTAACTCACACTCTTTTACTTGCTTTTCTACTTCACTTTTCTTAGAAATCTTATCTCTCTTTCTCATTTTCTATTATTACTTTCAATTACCTAACTCACACTCTTTTACTTGCTTTTCTACTTCACTTTTCTTTCAAATCTCATCTCTCTTACTCATTTTCTATTATCACTTTCAATTACCTAACTCACACTCTTTTACTTGCTTTTCTACTTCACTTTTCTTAGAAATCTCATCTCTCTTTCTCATTTTCTATTATTACTTTCAATTACCTAACTCACACTCTTTTACTTGCTTTTCTACTTCACTTTTCTTTCAAATCTCATCTCTCTTTCTCATTTTCTATCATCACTTTCAATTACCTAACTCACACTCTTTTACTTGCTTTTCGACTTCACTTTTCTTAGAAATCTGATTTCTCTTTATTATTTTCTATTATCACTTTCAATTACCTAACTCAGACTCTTTTACTTGCTTTTCTACTTCACTTTTCTTAGAAATCTTATCTCTCTTTCTCATTTTCTATTATTACTTTCAATTACCTAACTCACACTCTATTACTTGCTTTTCTACTTCACTTTTCTTAGAAATCTGATTTCTCTTTATTATTTTCTATTATCACTTTCAATATACTATCTCACACTCTTTTACTTGCTTTTCTACTTCACTTTTCTTAGAAATCTGATTTCTCTTTATTATTTTCTATTATCACTTTCAATATACTAACTCACACTCTTTTACTTGCTTTTCGACTTCACTTTTCTTTCAAATCACATCTCTCTTTCTCATTTTCTATTATTACTTTCAATTACCTAACTCACACTCTATTACTTGCTTTTCTACTTCACTTTTCTTAGAAATCTGATTTCTCTTTATTATTTTCTATTATCACTTTCAATATACTATCTCACACTCTTTTACTTGCTTTTCTACTTCACTTTTCTTAGAAATCTCATCTCTCTTTCTCATTTTCTATTATCACTTTCAATTACCTAACTCACACTCTTTTACTTGCTTTTCTACTTCACTTTTCTTAGAAATCTTATCTCTCTTTCTCATTTTCTATTGTTACTTTCAATTACCTAACTCACACTCTTTTACTTGCTTTTCTAATTCACTTTTCTTAGAAATCTTATCTCTCTTTCTCATTTTCTATCATTACTTTCAATTACCTAACTCACACTCTTTTACTTGCTTTTCTACTTCACTTTTCTTAGAAATCTCATCTCTCTTTCTCATTTTCTATCATCACTTTCAATTACCTAACTCACACTCTTTTACTTGCTTTTCTACTTCACTTTTCTTAGAAATCTTATCTCTCTTTCTCATTTTCTATCATCACTTTCAATTACCTAACTCACACTCTTTTACTTGCTTTTCTAATTCACTTTTCTTTCAAATCTCATCTCTCTTTCTCATTTTCTATCATCACTTTCAATTACCTAACTCACACTCTTTTACTTGCTTTTCTACTTCACTTTTCTTAGAAATCTTATCTCTCTTTCTCATTTTCTATTATTACTTTCAATTACCTAACTCACACTCTTTTACTGCTTTTCTACTTCACTTTTCTTAGAAATCTCATCTCTCTTTCTCATTTTCTATTATTACTTTCAATTACCTAACTCAGACTCTTTTACTTGCTTTTCTACTTCACTTTTCTTAGAAATCTCATCTCTCTTTCTCATTTTCTATTATTACTTTCAATTACCTAACTTACACTCGTTTACTGCTTTTCTACTTCACTTTTCTTTCAAATCTCATCTCTCTTTCTCATTTTCTATTATTACTTTCAATTACCTAACTCACACTCTTTTACTTGCTTTTCTAATTCACTTTTCTTAGAAATCTGATTTCTCTTTATTATTTTCTATTATCACTTTCAATATACTAACTCACACTCTTTTACTTGCTTTTCTACTTCACTTTTCTTAGAAATCTCATCTCTCTTTCTCATTTTCTATTATTACTTTCAATTACCTAACTCACACTCTTTTACTTGCTTTTCTACTTCACTTTTCTTTCAAATCACATCTCTCTTTCTCATTTTCTATTATTACTTTCAATTACCTAACTCACACTCTTTTACTTCTTTTCTACTTCAATTTTATTAGAAATCTGATTTCTCTTTATTATTTTCTATTATCACTTTCAATTACCTAACTCACACTCTTTTACTTGCTTTTCTACTTCACTTTTCTTAGAAATCTTATCTCTCTTTCTCATTTTCTATTATTACTTTCAATTACCTAACTCACACTCTTTTACTTGCTTTTCTACTTCACTTTTCTTTCAAATCACATCTCTCTTTCTCATTTTCTATTATTACTTTCAATTACCTAACTCACACTCTTTTACTTGCTTTTCTACTTCACTTTTCTTTCAAATCACATCTCTCTTTCTCATTTTCTATTATTACTTTCAATTACCTAACTCACACTCTTTTACTTCTTTTCTACTTCAATTTTATTAGAAATCTGATTTCTCTTTATTATTTTCTATTATCACTTTCAATTACCTAACTCACACTCTTTTACTTGCTTTTCTACTTCACTTTTCTTAGAAATCTTATCTCTCTTTCTCATTTTCTATTATTACTTTCAATTACCTAACTCACACTCTTTTACTTGCTTTTCTACTTCACTTTTCTTTCAAATCACATCTCTCTTTCTCATTTTCTATTATTACTTTCAATTACCTAACTCACACTCTTTTACTTGCTTTTCTACTTCACTTTTCTTTCAAATCACATCTCTCTTTCTCATTTTCTATTATTACTTTCAATTACCTAACTCACACTCTTTTACTTGCTTTTCTACTTCACTTTTCTTTGAAATCTGATTTCTCTTTATTATTTTCTATTATCACTTTCAATATACTAACTCACACTCTTTTACTTGCTTTTCTAATTCACTTTTCTTAGAAATCTTATCTCTCTTTCTCATTTTCTATCATCACTTTCAATTACCTAACTCAGACTCTTTTACTTGCTTTTCTACTTCACTTTTCTTAGAAATCTTATCTCTCTTTCTCATTTTCTATTATTACTTTCAATTACCTAACTCAGACTCTTTTACTTGCTTTTCTACTTCACTTTTCTTTCAAATCACATCTCTCTTTCTCATTTTCTATTATTACTTTCAATTACCTAACTCACACTCTTTTACTTGCTTTTCTACTTCACTTTTCTTAGAAATCTTATTTAACTTCTAGATGCTTTCAATTATGATTTTCACACTCTTTTACTTGCTTTTCTACGTCAATTTTCTTAGAAATCTTATCTCTCTTTCTCATTTTCTATTATTACTTTCAATTACCTAACTCACACTCTTTTACTTGCTTTTCTACTTCACTTTTCTTTCAAATCACATCTCTCTTTCTCATTTTCTATTATTACTTTCAATTACCTAACTCACACTCTTTTACTTGCTTTTCTACTTCACTTTTCTTAGAAATCTGATTTCTCTTTATTATTTTCTATTATCACTTTCAATTACCTAACTCAGACTCTTTTACTTGCTTTTCTACTTCACTTTTCTTTCAAATCACATCTCTCTTTCTCATTTTCTATTATTACTTTCAATTACCTAACTCAGACTCTTTTACTTGCTTTTCTACTTCACTTTTCTTTCAAATCACATCTCTCTTTCTCATTTTCTATTATTACTTTCAATTACCTAACTCACACTCTTTTACTTGCTTTTCTACTTCACTTTTTTTAGAAATTTTATTTAACTTCTAGATACTTTCAATTATGATCTTCACACTCTTTTACTTGCTTTTCTACTTCAATTTTCTTAGAAATCTTATCTCTCTTTCTCATTTTCTATTATTACTTTCAATTACCTAACTCACACTCTTTTACTTGCTTTTCTACTTCACTTTTCTTTCAAATCACATCTCTCTTTCTCATTTTCTATTATTACTTTCAATTACCTAACTCACACTCTTTTACTTGCTTTTCTACTTCACTTTTCTTAGAAATCTGATTTCTCTTTATTATTTTCTATTATCACTTTCAATTACCTAACTCAGACTCTTTTACTTGCTTTTCTACTTCACTTTTCTTAGAAATCTTATCTCTCTTTCTCATTTTCTATTCTTACTTTCAATATACTAACTCACACTCTTTTACTTGCTTTTCTACTTCACTTTTCTTAGAAATCTGATTTCTCTTTATTATTTTCTATTATCACTTTCAATTTCCTAACTCACACTCTTTTACTTG
This sequence comes from Loxodes magnus, assembly GCA_946699065.1. NCBI lineage: Eukaryota > Ciliophora > Karyorelictea > Loxodida > Loxodidae > Loxodes > Loxodes magnus. The sequence goes on along the minus strand of CAMPDV010001974.1, from coordinate 29,482 downwards.
CTTTTCTACTTCACTTTTCTTTCAAATCACATCTCTCTTTCTCATTTTCTATTATTACTTTCAATTACCTAACTCACACTCTTTTACTTGCTTTTATACTTCAATTTTATTAGAAATCTGATTTCTCTTTATTATTTTCTATTATTACTTTCAATTACCTAACTCACACTCTTTTACTTGCTTTTCTACTTCACTTTTCTTAGAAATCTTATCTCTCTTTCTCATTTTCTATCATTACTTTCAATTACCTAACTCACACTCTTTTACTTGCTTTTCTAATTCACTTTTCTTTCAAATCTCATCTCTCTTTCTCATTTTCTATCATCACTTTCAATTACCTAACTCACACTCTTTTACTTGCTTTTCTACTTCACTTTTCTTAGAAATCTTATCTCTCTTTCTCATTTTCTATTATTACTTTCAATTACCTAACTCACACTCTTTTACTGCTTTTCTACTTCACTTTTCTTAGAAATCTCATCTCTCTTTCTCATTTTCTATTATTACTTTCAATTACCTAACTCAGACTCTTTTACTTGCTTTTCTACTTCACTTTTCTTAGAAATCTCATCTCTCTTTCTCATTTTCTATTATTACTTTCAATTACCTAACTCACACTCTTTTACTTGCTTTTCTACTTCACTTTTCTTAAAAATCTCATCTCTCTTTCTCATTTTCTATTATTACTTTCAATTACCTAACTCACACTCTTTTACTTGCTTTTCTAATTCACTTTTCTTTGAAATCTGATTTCTCTTTATTATTTTCTATTATCACTTTCAATATACTAACTCACACTCTTTTACTTGCTTTTCTACTTCACTTTTCTTAGAAATCTCATCTCTCTTTCTCATTTTCTATTATTACTTTCAATTACCTAACTCACACTCTTTTACTTGCTTTTCTACTTCACTTTTCTTTCAAATCACATCTCTCTTTATTATTTTCTATTATTACTTTCAATTACCTAACTTACACTCTTTTACTGCTTTTCTACTTCACTTTTCTTTCAAATCACATCTCTCTTTCTCATTTTCTATTATTACTTTCAATTACCTAACTCACACTCTTTTACTTGCTTTTCTACTTCAATTTTATTAGAAATCTGATTTCTCTTTATTATTTTCTATTATCACTTTCAATTACCTAACTCACACTCTTTTACTTGCTTTTCTACTTCACTTTTCTTAGAAATCTTATCTCTCTTTCTCATTTTCTATTATTACTTTCAATTACCTAACTCACACTCTTTTACTTGCTTTTCTACTTCACTTTTCTTTCAAATCACATCTCTCTTTCTCATTTTCTATTATTACTTTCAATTACCTAACTCAGACTCTTTTACTTGCTTTTCTACTTCACTTTTCTTTCAAATCACATCTCTCTTTCTCATTTTCTATTATTACTTTCAATTACCTAACTCACACTCTTTTACTTGCTTTTCTACTTCACTTTTCTTAGAAATCTTATTTAACTTCTAGATACTTTCAATTATGATTTTCACACTCTTTTACTTGCTTTTCTACTTCAATTTTCTTAGAAATCTTATCTCTCTTTCTCATTTTCTATTATTACTTTCAATTACCTAACTCACACTCTTTTACTTGCTTTTCTACTTCACTTTTCTTTCAAATCACATCTCTCTTTCTCATTTTCTATTATTACTTTCAATTACCTAACTCACACTCTTTTACTTGCTTTTCTACTTCACTTTTCTTAGAAATCTGATTTCTCTTTATTATTTTCTATTATCACTTTCAATTACCTAACTCAGACTCTTTTACTTGCTTTTCTACTTCACTTTTCTTTCAAATCACATCTCTCTTTCTCATTTTCTATTATTACTTTCAATTACCTAACTCAGACTCTTTTACTTGCTTTTCTACTTCACTTTTCTTTCAAATCACATCTCTCTTTCTCATTTTCTATTATTACTTTCAATTACCTAACTCACACTCTTTTACTTGCTTTTCTACTTCACTTTTTTTAGAAATTTTATTTAACTTCTAGATACTTTCAATTATGATCTTCACACTCTTTTACTTGCTTTTCTACTTCAATTTTCTTAGAAATCTTATCTCTCTTTCTCATTTTCTATTATTACTTTCAATTACCTAACTCACACTCTTTTACTTGCTTTTCTACTTCACTTTTCTTTCAAATCACATCTCTCTTTCTCATTTTCTATTATTACTTTCAATTACCTAACTCACACTCTTTTACTTGCTTTTCTACTTCACTTTTCTTAGAAATCTGATTTCTCTTTATTATTTTCTATTATCACTTTCAATTACCTAACTCAGACTCTTTTACTTGCTTTTCTACTTCACTTTTCTTAGAAATCTTATCTCTCTTTCTCATTTTCTATTCTTACTTTCAATATACTAACTCACACTCTTTTACTTGCTTTTCTACTTCACTTTTCTTAGAAATCTGATTTCTCTTTATTATTTTCTATTATCACTTTCAATTTCCTAACTCACACTCTTTTACTTGCTTTTCTACTTCACTTTTCTTTCAAATCACATCTCTCTTTCTCATTTTCTATTATTACTTTCAATTACCTAACTCACACTCTTTTACTTGCTTTTCTACTTCAATTTTATTAGAAATCTGATTTCTCTTTATTATTTTCTATTATTACTTTCAATTACCTAACTCACACTCTTTTACTTGCTTTTCTACTTCACTTTTCTTAGAAATCTTATCTCTCTTTCTCATTTTCTATCATTACTTTCAATTACCTAACTCACACTCTTTTACTTGCTTTTCTAATTCACTTTTCTTTCAAATCTCATCTCTCTTTCTCATTTTCTATCATCACTTTCAATTACCTAACTCACACTCTTTTACTTGCTTTTCTACTTCACTTTTCTTAGAAATCTTATCTCTCTTTCTCATTTTCTATTATTACTTTCAATTACCTAACTCACACTCTTTTACTGCTTTTCTACTTCACTTTTCTTAGAAATCTCATCTCTCTTTCTCATTTTCTATTATTACTTTCAATTACCTAACTCAGACTCTTTTACTTGCTTTTCTACTTCACTTTTCTTAGAAATCTCATCTCTCTTTCTCATTTTCTATTATTACTTTCAATTACCTAACTCACACTCTTTTACTTGCTTTTCTACTTCACTTTTCTTAAAAATCTCATCTCTCTTTCTCATTTTCTATTATTACTTTCAATTACCTAACTCACACTCTTTTACTTGCTTTTCTAATTCACTTTTCTTTGAAATCTGATTTCTCTTTATTATTTTCTATTATCACTTTCAATATACTAACTCACACTCTTTTACTTGCTTTTCTACTTCACTTTTCTTAGAAATCTCATCTCTCTTTCTCATTTTCTATTATTACTTTCAATTACCTAACTCACACTCTTTTACTTGCTTTTCTACTTCACTTTTCTTTCAAATCACATCTCTCTTTATTATTTTCTATTATTACTTTCAATTACCTAACTTACACTCTTTTACTGCTTTTCTACTTCACTTTTCTTTCAAATCACATCTCTCTTTCTCATTTTCTATTATTACTTTCAATTACCTAACTCACACTCTTTTACTTGCTTTTCTACTTCAATTTTATTAGAAATCTGATTTCTCTTTATTATTTTCTATTATCACTTTCAATTACCTAACTCACACTCTTTTACTTGCTTTTCTACTTCACTTTTCTTAGAAATCTTATCTCTCTTTCTCATTTTCTATTATTACTTTCAATTACCTAACTCACACTCTTTTACTTGCTTTTCTACTTCACTTTTCTTTCAAATCACATCTCTCTTTCTCATTTTCTATTATTACTTTCAATTACCTAACTCACACTCTTTTACTTGCTTTTCTACTTCAATTTTATTAGAAATCTGATTTCTCTTTATTATTTTCTATTATCACTTTCAATTACCTAACTCAGACTCTTTTACTTGCTTTTCTACTTCACTTTTCTTTCAAATCACATCTCTCTTTCTCATTTTCTATTATTACTTTCAATTACCTAACTCACACTCTTTTACTTGCTTTTCTAATTCACTTTTCTTTCAAATCACATCTCTCTTTCTCATTTTCTATTATTACTTTCAATTACCTAACTCACACTCTTTTACTTGCTTTTCTAATTCACTTTTCTTTCAAATCACATCTCTCTTTATTATTTTCTATTATCACTTTCAATTACCTAACTCACACTCTTTTACTTGCTTTTCTACTTCACTTTTCTTTCAAATCACATCTCTCTTTCTCATTTTCTATCATTACTTTCAATTACCTAACTCAACTCTTTTACTTGCTTTTCTAATTCACTTTTCTTTCAAATCTAATCTCTCTTTCTCATTTTCTATCATCACTTTCAATTACCTAACTCACACTCTTTTACTTGCTTTTCTACTTCACTTTTCTTAGAAATCTTATCTCTCTTTCTCATTTTCTATTATTACTTTCAATTACCTAACTTACACTCTTTTACTGCTTTTCTACTTCACTTTTCTTAGAAATCTCATCTCTCTTTCTCATTTTCTATTATTACTTTCAATTACCTAACTCAGACTCTTTTACTTGCTTTTCTACTTCACTTTTCTTAGAAATCTCATCTCTCTTTCTCATTTTCTATTATTACTTTCAATTACCTAACTCACACTCTTTTACTTGCTTTTCTACTTCACTTTTCTTAAAAATCTCATCTCTCTTTCTCATTTTCTATTATTACTTTCAATTACCTAACTCACACTCTTTTACTTGCTTTTCTAATTCACTTTTCTTAGAAATCTGATTTCTCTTTATTATTTTCTATTATCACTTTCAATATACTAACTCACACTCTTTTACTTGCTTTTCTACTTCACTTTTCTTAGAAATCTTATCTCTCTTTCTCATTTTCTATTATTACTTTCAATTACCTAACTCACACTCTTTTACTTGCTTTTCTACTTCACTTTTCTTAGAAATCACATCTCTCTTTATTATTTTCTATTATTACTTTCAATTACCTAACTTACACTCTTTTACTGCTTTTCTACTTCACTTTTCTTTCAAATCACATCTCTCTTTCTCATTTTCTATTATTACTTTCAATTACCTAACTCACACTCTTTTACTTGCTTTTCTACTTCACTTTTCTTAGAAATCTTATCTCTCTTTATTATTTTCTATTATCACTTTCAATTACCTAACTCACACTCTTTTACTTGCTTTTCTACTTCACTTTTCTTAGAAATCTTATCTCTCTTTCTCATTTTCTATTATTACTTTCAATTACCTAACTCACACTCTTTTACTTGCTTTTCTACTTCACTTTTCTTTCAAATCACATCTCTCTTTCTCATTTTCTATTATTACTTTCAATTACCTAACTCACACTCTTTTACTTGCTTTTCTACTTCAATTTTATTAGAAATCTGATTTCTCTTTATTATTTTCTATTATCACTTTCAATTACCTAACTCAGACTCTTTTACTTGCTTTTCTACTTCACTTTTCTTTCAAATCACATCTCTCTTTCTCATTTTCTATTATTACTTTCAATTACCTAACTCACACTCTTTTACTTGCTTTTCTAATTCACTTTTCTTTCAAATCACATCTCTCTTTCTCATTTTCTATTATTATTTTCAATTACCTAACTCACACTCTTTTACTTGCTTTTATACTTCACTTTTCTTAAAAATCTCATCTCTCTTTCTCATTTTCTATTATTACTTTCAATTACCTAACTCACACTCTTTTACTTGCTTTTCTAATTCACTTTTCTTAGAAATCTTATCTCTCTTTCTCATTTTCTATTATTACTTTCAATTACCTAACTCACACTCTTTTACTTGCTTTTCTACTTCACTTTTCTTTGAAATCTGATTTCTCTTTATTATTTTCTATTATCACTTTCAATATACTAACTCAGACTCTTTTACTTGCTTTTCTACTTCAATTTTCTTAGAAATCTCATCTCTCTTTCTCATTTTCTATTATTACTTTCAATTACCTAACTCACACTCTTTTACTTGCTTTTCTACTTCACTTTTCTTAAAAATCTCATCTCTCTTTCTCATTTTCTATTATTACTTTCAATTACCTAACTCACACTCTTTTACTTGCTTTTCTAATTCACTTTTCTTAGAAATCTCATCTCTCTTTCTCATTTTCTATTATTACTTTCAATTACCTAACTTACACTCTTTTACTGCTTTTCTACTTCACTTTTCTTTCAAATCACATCTCTCTTTATTATTTTCTATTATCACTTTCAATTACCTAACTCACACTCTTTTACTTGCTTTTCTACTTCAATTTTATTAGAAATCTGATTTCTCTTTATTATTTTCTATTATTACTTTCAATTACCTAACTCACACTCTTTTACTTGCTTTTCTACTTCACTTTTCTTAGAAATCTCATCTCTCTTTCTCATTTTCTATTATTACTTTCAATTACCTAACTCACACTCTTTTACTTGCTTTTCTACTTCACTTTTCTTTCAAATCACATCTCTCTTTCTCATTTTCTATTATTACTTTCAATATACTAACTCACACTCTTTTACTTCTTTTCTACTTCAATTTTATTAGAAATCTGATTTCTCTTTATTATTTTCTATTATCACTTTCAATTACCTAACTCACACTCTTTTACTTGCTTTTCTACTTCACTTTTCTTAGAAATCTCATCTCTCTTTCTCATTTTCTATTATTACTTTCAATTACCTAACTCACACTCTTTTACTTGCTTTTCTACTTCACTTTTCTTTCAAATCACATCTCTCTTTCTCATTTTCTATTATTACTTTCAATTACCTAACTCACACTCTTTTACTTGCTTTTCTACTTCAATTTTATTAGAAATCTGATTTCTCTTTATTATTTTCTATTATCACTTTCAATTACCTAACTCACACTCTTTTACTTGCTTTTCGACTTCACTTTTCTTAGAAATCTTATCTCTCTTTCTCATTTTCTATTATTACTTTCAATTACCTAACTCACACTCTTTTACTTGCTTTTCTACTTCAATTTTCTTAGAAATCTTATCTCTCTTTCTCATTTTCTATTATTACTTTCAATTACCTAACTCACACTCTTTTACTTGCTTTTCTACTTCACTTTTCTTTCAAATCACATCTCTCTTTCTCATTTTCTATTATTACTTTCAATATACTAACTCACACTCTTTTACTTGCTTTTCTACTTCACTTTTCTTAGAAATCTGATTTCTCTTTATTATTTTCTATTATCACTTTCAATTTCCTAACTCAGACTCTTTTACTTGCTTTTCTACTTCACTTTTCTTAGAAATCTTATCTCTCTTTCTCATTTTCTATTATTACTTTCAATTACCTAACTCACACTCTTTTACTTGCTTTTCTACTTCAATTTTCTTAGAAATCTGATTTCTCTTTATTATTTTCTATTATCACTTTCAATTACCTAACTCACACTCTTTTACTTGCTTTTCTACTTCACTTTTCTTAGAAATCTTATCTCTCTTTCTCATTTTCTATTATTACTTTCAATTACCTAACTCACACTCTTTTACTTGCTTTTCTAATTCACTTTTCTTAGAAATCTTATTTAACTTCTAGATACTTTCAATTATGATCTTCACACTCTTTTACTTGCTTTTCTACTTCACTTTTCTTAGAAATCTTATCTCTCTTTCTCATTTTCTATTATTACTTTCAATTACCTAACTCAGACTCTTTTACTTGCTTTTCTACTTCACTTTTCTTAGAAATCTTATCTCTCTTTCTCATTTTCTATTATTACTTTCAATTACCTAACTCACACTCTTTTACTTGCTTTTCTACTTCACTTTTCTTTCAAATCACATCTCTCTTTCTCATTTTCTATTATTACTTTCAATTACCTAACTCACACTCTTTTACTTGCTTTTCTACTTCAATTTTATTAGAAATCTGATTTCTCTTTATTATTTTCTATTATCACTTTCAATTACCTAACTCACACTCTTTTACTTGCTTTTCTACTTCACTTTTCTTAGAAATCTTATCTCTCTTTCTCATTTTCTACTATTACTTTCAATTACCTAACTCAGACTCTTTTACTTGCTTTTCTACTTCAATTTTATTAGAAATCTGATTTCTCTTTATTATTTTCTATTATCACTTTCAATTACCTAACTCACACTCTTTTACTTGCTTTTCTACTTCACTTTTCTTAGAAATCTTATCTCTCTTTCTCATTTTCTATTATTACTTTCAATTACCTAACTCACACTCTTTTACTTGCTTTTCTAATTCATTTTTCTTTGAAATCTGATTTCTCTTTATTATTTTCTATTATCACTTTCAATATACTAACTCACACTCTTTTACTTGCTTTTCTACTTCACTTTTCTTAGAAATCTTATCTCTCTTTCTCATTTTCTATCATCACTTTCAATTACCTAACTCAGACTCTTTTACTTGCTTTTCTAATTCACTTTTCTTAGAAATCTTATCTCTCTTTCTCATTTTCTATTATTACTTTCAATTACCTAACTCAGACTCTTTTACTTGCTTTTCTACTTCACTTTTCTTTCAAATCACATCTCTCTTTCTCATTTTCTATTATTACTTTCAATTACCTAACTCACACTCTTTTACTTGCTTTTCTACTTCAATTTTATTAGAAATCTGATTTATCTTTATTATTTTCTATTATCACTTTCAATTACCTAACTCACACTCTTTTACTTGCTTTTCTACTTCACTTTTCTTAGAAATCTTATTTAACTTCTAGATACTTTCAATTATGATCTTCACACTCTTTTACTTGCTTTTCTACTTCACTTTTCTTAGAAATCTTATCTCTCTTTCTCATTTTCTATTATTACTTTCAATTACCTAACTCACACTCTTTTACTTGCTTTTCTACTTCACTTTTCTTTCAAATCACATCTCTCTTTCTCATTTTCTATTATTACTTTCAATTACCTAACTCACACTCTTTTACTTGCTTTTCTACTTCACTTTTCTTAGAAATCTGATTTCTCTTTATTATTTTCTATTATTACTTTCAATTACCTAACTCAGACTCTTTTACTTGCTTTTCTACTTAACTTTTCTTAGAAATCTTATCTCTCTTTCTCATTTTCTATTATTACTTTCAATATACTAACTCACACTCTTTTACTTGCTTTTCTACTTCACTTTTCTTAGAAATCTGATTTCTCTTTATTATTTTCTATTATCACTTTCAATATACTAACTCACACTCTTTTACTTGCTTTTCTACTTCACTTTTCTTAGAAATCTTATCTCTCTTTCTCATTTTCTATTATTACTTTCAATTACCTAACTCACACTCTTTTACTTGCTTTTCTACTTCACTTTTCTTAGAAATCTTATTTAACTTCTAGATACTTTCAATTATGATCTTCACACTCTTTTACTTTCTTTTCTACTTCACTTTTCTTAGAAATCTTATTTAACTTCTAGATACTTTCAATTATGATCTTCACACTCTTTTACTTGCTTTTCTACTTCACTTTTCTTAGAAATATTATTTAACTTCTAGATACTTTCAATTATGATCTTCACACTCTTTTACTTGCTTTTCTACTTCACTTTTCTTAGAAATCTGATTTCTCTTTATTATTTTCTATTATCACTTTCAATTACCTAACTCAGACTCTTTTACTTGCTTTTCTACTTCACTTTTCTTAGAAATCTTATCTCTCTTTCTCATTTTCTATTATTACTTTCAATTACCAAACTCACACTCTTTTACTTGCTTTTCTAATTCACTTTTCTTTCAAATCACATCTCTCTTTCTCATTTTCTATTATTACTTTCAATTACCTAACTCACACTCTTTTACTTGCTTTTCTACTTCACTTTTCTTAGAAATCTTATTTAACTTCTAGATACTTTCAATTATGATCTTCACACTCTTTTACTTGCTTTTCTACTTCAATTTTATTAGAAATCTGATTTCTCTTTATTATTTTCTATTATCACTTTCAATTACCTAACTCACACTCTTTTACTTGCTTTTCTACTTCACTTTTCTTAGAAATCTTATCTCTCTTTCTCATTTTCTATTATTACTTTCAATTACCTAACTCAGACTCTTTTACTTGCTTTTCTACTTCAATTTTATTAGAAATCTGATTTCTCTTTATTATTTTCTATTATTACTTTCAATTACCTAACTCACACTCTTTTACTTGCTTTTCTACTTCACTTTTCTTAGAAATCTTATCTCTCTTTCTCATTTTCTATTATTACTTTCAATTACCTAACTCAGACTCTTTTACTTGCTTTTCTACTTCAATTTTATTAGAAATCTGATTTCTCTTTATTATTTTCTATTATCACTTTCAATTACCTAACTCACACTCTTTTACTTGCTTTTCTACTTCACTTTTCTTAGAAATCTTATCTCTCTTTCTCATTTTCTATTATTACTTTCAATTACCTAACTCACACTCTTTTACTTGCTTTTCTAATTCATTTTTCTTTGAAATCTGATTTCTCTTTATTATTTTCTATTATCACTTTCAATATACTAACTCACACTCTTTTACTTGCTTTTCTACTTCACTTTTCTTAGAAATCTTATCTCTCTTTCTCATTTTCTATCATCACTTTCAATTACCTAACTCAGACTCTTTTACTTGCTTTTCTAATTCACTTTTCTTAGAAATCTTATCTCTCTTTCTCATTTTCTATTATTACTTTCAATTACCTAACTCAGACTCTTTTACTTGCTTTTCTACTTCACTTTTCTTTCAAATCACATCTCTCTTTCTCATTTTCTATTATTACTTTCAATTACCTAACTCACACTCTTTTACTTGCTTTTCTACTTCAATTTTATTAGAAATCTGATTTATCTTTATTATTTTCTATTATCACTTTCAATTACCTAACTCACACTCTTTTACTTGCTTTTCTACTTCACTTTTCTTAGAAATCTTATTTAACTTCTAGATACTTTCAATTATGATCTTCACACTCTTTTACTTGCTTTTCTACTTCACTTTTCTTAGAAATCTTATCTCTCTTTCTCATTTTCTATTATTACTTTCAATTACCTAACTCACACTCTTTTACTTGCTTTTCTACTTCACTTTTCTTTCAAATCACATCTCTCTTTCTCATTTTCTATTATTACTTTCAATTACCTAACTCACACTCTTTTACTTGCTTTTCTACTTCACTTTTCTTAGAAATCTGATTTCTCTTTATTATTTTCTATTATCACTTTCAATTACCTAACTCAGACTCTTTTACTTGCTTTTCTACTTAACTTTTCTTAGAAATCTTATCTCTCTTTCTCATTTTCTATTATTACTTTCAATATACTAACTCACACTCTTTTACTTGCTTTTCTACTTCACTTTTCTTAGAAATCTGATTTCTCTTTATTATTTTCTATTATCACTTTCAATATACTAACTCACACTCTTTTACTTGCTTTTCTACTTCACTTTTCTTAGAAATCTTATCTCTCTTTCTCATTTTCTATTATTACTTTCAATTACCTAACTCACACTCTTTTACTTGCTTTTCTACTTCACTTTTCTTAGAAATCTTATTTAACTTCTAGATACTTTCAATTATGATCTTCACACTCTTTTACTTTCTTTTCTACTTCACTTTTCTTAGAAATCTTATTTAACTTCTAGATACTTTCAATTATGATCTTCACACTCTTTTACTTGCTTTTCTACTTCACTTTTCTTAGAAATATTATTTAACTTCTAGATACTTTCAATTATGATCTTCACACTCTTTTACTTGCTTTTCTACTTCACTTTTCTTAGAAATCTGATTTCTCTTTATTATTTTCTATTATCACTTTCAATTACCTAACTCAGACTCTTTTACTTGCTTTTCTACTTCACTTTTCTTAGAAATCTTATCTCTCTTTCTCATTTTCTATTATTACTTTCAATTACCTAACTCACACTCTTTTACTTGCTTTTCTAATTCACTTTTCTTTCAAATCACATCTCTCTTTCTCATTTTCTATTATTACTTTCAATTACCTAACTCACACTCTTTTACTTGCTTTTCTACTTCACTTTTCTTAGAAATCTTATTTAACTTCTAGATACTTTCAATTATGATCTTCACACTCTTTTACTTGCTTTTCTACTTCAATTTTCTTAGAAATCTTATCTCTCTTTCTCATTTTCTATTATTACTTTCAATTACCTAACTCACACTCTTTTACTTGCTTTTCTACTTCACTTTTCTTTCAAATCACATCTCTCTTTCTCATTTTCTATTATTACTTTCAATATACTAACTCACACTCTTTTACTTGCTTTTCTACTTCACTTTTCTTAGAAATCTGATTTCTCTTTATTATTTTCTATTATCACTTTCAATTTCCTAACTCAGACTCTTTTACTTGCTTTTCTACTTCACTTTTCTTAGAAATCTTATCTCTCTTTCTCATTTTCTATTATTACTTTCAATTACCTAACTCACACTCTTTTACTTGCTTTTCTACTTCAATTTTCTTAGAAATCTGATTTCTCTTTATTATTTTCTATTATCACTTTCAATTACCTAACTCACACTCTTTTACTTGCTTTTCTACTTCACTTTTCTTAGAAATCTTATCTCTCTTTCTCATTTTCTATTATTACTTTCAATTACCTAACTCACACTCTTTTACTTGCTTTTCTACTTCAATTTTATTAGAAATCTGATTTCTCTTTATTATTTTCTATTATCACTTTCAATTACCTAACTCACACTCTTTTACTGCTTTTCTACTTCACTTTTCTTAGAAATCTTATCTCTCTTTCTCATTTTCTATTATTACTTTCAATTACCTAACTCACACTCTTTTACTTGCTTTTCTAATTCATTTTTCTTTGAAATCTGATTTCTCTTTATTATTTTCTATTATCACTTTCAATATACTAACTCACACTCTTTTACTTGCTTTTCTACTTCACTTTTCTTAGAAATCTTATCTCTCTTTCTCATTTTCTATCATCACTTTCAATTACCTAACTCAGACTCTTTTACTTGCTTTTCTACTTCACTTTTCTTAGAAATCTTATCTCTCTTTCTCATTTTCTATTATTACTTTCAATTACCTAACTCAGACTCTTTTACTTGCTTTTCTACTTCACTTTTCTTTCAAATCACATCTCTCTTTCTCATTTTCTATTATTACTTTCAATTACCTAACTCACACTCTTTTACTTGCTTTTCTACTTCAATTTTATTAGAAATCTGATTTATCTTTATTATTTTCTATTATCACTTTCAATTACCTAACTCACACTCTTTTACTTGCTTTTCTACTTCACTTTTCTTAGAAATCTTATCTCTCTTTCTCATTTTCTATTATTACTTTCAATTACCTAACTCACACTCTTTTACTTGCTTTTCTACTTCACTTTTCTTTCAAATCACATCTCTCTTTCTCATTTTCTATTATTACTTTCAATTACCTAACTCACACTCTTTTACTTGCTTTTCTACTTCACTTTTCTTAGAAATCTGATTTCTCTTTATTATTTTCTATTATCACTTTCAATTACCTAACTCAGACTCTTTTACTTGCTTTTCTACTTAACTTTTCTTAGAAATCTTATCTCTCTTTCTCATTTTCTATTATTACTTTCAATATACTAACTCACACTCTTTTACTTGCTTTTCTACTTCACTTTTCTTAGAAATCTGATTTCTCTTTATTATTTTCTATTATCACTTTCAATATACTAACTCACACTCTTTTACTTGCTTTTCTACTTCACTTTTCTTAGAAATCTCATCTCTCTTTCTCATTTTCTATCATCACTTTCAATTACCTAACTCAGACTCTTTTACTTGCTTTTCTACTTCACTTTTCTTAGAAATCTTATTTAACTTCTAGATACTTTCAATTATGATCTTCACACTCTTTTACTTTCTTTTCTACTTCACTTTTCTTAGAAATCTTATTTAACTTCTAGATACTTTCAATTATGATCTTCACACTCTTTTACTTGCTTTTCTACTTCACTTTTCTTAGAAATCTTATTTAACTTCTAGAAACTTTCAATTATGATCTTCACACTCTTTTACTTGCTTTTCTACTTCACTTTTCTTAGAAATCTGATTTCTCTTTCTCATTTTCTATTATCACTTTCAATTACCTAACTCAGACTCTTTTACTTGCTTTTCTACTTCACTTTTCTTAGAAATCTTATCTCTCTTTCTCATTTTCTATTATTACTTTCAATTACCTAACTCACACTCTTTTACTTGCTTTTCTAATTCACTTTTCTTTCAAATCACATCTCTCTTTCTCATTTTCTATTATTACTTTCAATTACCTAACTCACACTCTTTTACTTGCTTTTCTACTTCACTTTTCTTAGAAATCTTATTTAACTTCTAGATACTTTCAATTATGATCTTCACACTCTTTTACTTGCTTTTCTACTTCAATTTTCTTAGAAATCTTATCTCTCTTTCTCATTTTCTATTATTACTTTCAATTACCTAACTCACACTCTTTTACTTGCTTTTCTACTTCACTTTTCTTTCAAATCACATCTCTCTTTCTCATTTTCTATTATTACTTTCAATATACTAACTCACACTCTTTTACTTGCTTTTCTACTTCACTTTTCTTAGAAATCTGATTTCTCTTTATTATTTTCTATTATCACTTTCAATTTCCTAACTCAGACTCTTTTACTTGCTTTTCTACTTCACTTTTCTTAGAAATCTTATCTCTCTTTCTCATTTTCTATTATTACTTTCAATTACCTAACTCACACTCTTTTACTTGCTTTTCTACTTCAATTTTCTTAGAAATCTGATTTCTCTTTATTATTTTCTATTATCACTTTCAATTACCTAACTCACACTCTTTTACTTGCTTTTCTACTTCACTTTTCTTTCAAATCACATCTCTCTTTCTCATTTTCTATTATTACTTTCAATTACCTAACTCACACTCTTTTACTTGCTTTTCTAATTCACTTTTCTTAGAAATCTTATTTAACTTCTAGATACTTTCAATTATGATCTTCACACTCTTTTACTTGCTTTTCTACTTCACTTTTCTTAGAAATCTTATCTCTCTTTCTCATTTTCTATTATTACTTTCAATTACCTAACTCAGACTCTTTTACTTGCTTTTCTACTTCACTTTTCTTAGAAATCTTATCTCTCTTTCTCATTTTCTATTATTACTTTCAATTACCTAACTCACACTCTTTTACTTGCTTTTCTACTTCACTTTTCTTTCAAATCACATCTCTCTTTCTCATTTTCTATTATTACTTTCAATTACCTAACTCACACTCTTTTACTTGCTTTTCTACTTCAATTTTATTAGAAATCTGATTTCTCTTTATTATTTTCTATTATCACTTTCAATTACCTAACTCACACTCTTTTACTTGCTTTTCTACTTCACTTTTCTTAGAAATCTTATCTCTCTTTCTCATTTTCTATTATTACTTTCAATTACCTAACTCAGACTCTTTTACTTGCTTTTCTACTTCACTTTTCTTAGAAATCTTATCTCTCTTTCTCATTTTCTATTATTACTTTCAATTACCTAACTCACACTCTTTTACTTGCTTTTCTACTTCACTTTTCTTTCAAATCACATCTCTCTTTCTCATTTTCTATTATTACTTTCAATTACCTAACTCACACTCTTTTACTTGCTTTTCTACTTCAATTTTATTAGAAATCTGATTTCTCTTTATTATTTTCTATTATCACTTTCAATTACCTAACTCACACTCTTTTACTTGCTTTTCTACTTCACTTTTCTTAGAAATCTTATCTCTCTTTCTCATTTTCTATTATTACTTTCAATTACCTAACTCAGACTCTTTTACTTGCTTTTCTACTTCAATTTTATTAGAAATCTGATTTCTCTTTATTATTTTCTATTATCACTTTCAATTACCTAACTCACACTCTTTTACTTGCTTTTCTACTTCACTTTTCTTAGAAATCTTATCTCTCTTTCTCATTTTCTATTATTACTTTCAATTACCTAACTCACACTCTTTTACTTGCTTTTCTAATTCATTTTTCTTTGAAATCTGATTTCTCTTTATTATTTTCTATTATCACTTTCAATATACTAACTCACACTCTTTTACTTGCTTTTCTACTTCACTTTTCTTAGAAATCTTATCTCTCTTTCTCATTTTCTATCATCACTTTCAATTACCTAACTCAGACTCTTTTACTTGCTTTTCTACTTCACTTTTCTTAGAAATCTTATCTCTCTTTCTCATTTTCTATTATTACTTTCAATTACCTAACTCAGACTCTTTTACTTGCTTTTCTACTTCACTTTTCTTAGAAATCTTATCTCTCTTTATTATTTTCTATTATCACTTTCAATTACCTAACTCACACTCTTTTACTTGCTTTTCTACTTCAATTTTATTAGAAATCTGATTTATCTTTATTATTTTCTATTATCACTTTCAATTACCTAACTCACACTCTTTTACTTGCTTTTCTACTTCACTTTTCTTAGAAATCTTATCTCTCTTTCTCATTTTCTATTATTACTTTCAATTACCTAACTCACACTCTTTTACTTGCTTTTCTACTTCACTTTTCTTTCAAATCACATCTCTCTTTCTCATTTTCTATTATTACATTCAATATACTAACTCACACTCTTTTACTTGCTTTTCTACTTCACTTTTCTTAGAAATCTGATTTCTCTTTATTATTTTCTATTATCACTTTCAATATACTAACTCACACTCTTTTACTTGCTTTTCTACTTCACTTTTCTTAGAAATCTTATCTCTCTTTATTATTTTCTATTATTACTTTCAATATACTAACTCACACTCTTTTACTTGCTTTTCTACTTCACTTTTCTTTCAAATCACATCTCTCTTTCTCATTTTCTATTATTACTTTCAATATACTAACTCACACTCTTTTACTTGCTTTTCTACTTCACTTTTCTTAGAAATCTGATTTCTCTTTATTATTTTCTATTATCACTTTCAATTACCTAACTCACACTCTTTTACTTGCTTTTCTACTTCACTTTTCTTAGAAATCTTATCTCTCTTTCTCATTTTCTATTATTACTTTCAATTACCTAACTCACACTCTTTTACTTGCTTTTCTACTTCACTTTTCTTTCAAATCACATCTCTCTTTCTCATTTTCTATTATTACTTTCAATTACCTAACTCACACTCTTTTACTTGCTTTTCTACTTCACTTTTCTTAGAAATCTGATTTCTCTTTATTATTTTCTATTATCACTTTCAATTACCTAACTCAGACTCTTTTACTTGCTTTTCGACTTCACTTTTCTTAGAAATCTTATTTAACTTCTAGATACTTTCAATTATGATCTTCACACTCTTTTACTTGCTTTTCTACTTCACTTTTCTTAGAAATCTTATTTAACTTCTAGATACTTTCAATTATGATCTTCACACTCTTTTACTTGCTTTTCTACTTCACTTTTCTTAGAAATCTTATTTAACTTCTAGAAACTTTCAATTATGATCTTCACACTCTTTTACTTGCTTTTCTACTTCTCTTTTCTTAGAAATCTTATTTAACTTCAAGATACTTTCAATTATGATCTTCACACTCTTTTACTTGCTTTTCTACTTCACTTTTCTTAGAAATCTTATTTAACTTCTAGATACTTTCAATTATGATCTTCACACTCTTTTACTTGCTTTTCTACTTCACTTTTCTTAGAAATATTATTTAACTTCTAGATACTTTCAATTATGATCTTCACACTCTTTTACTTGCTTATCTACTTCACTTTTCTTAGAAATCTTATTTAACTTCTAGATACTTTCAATTATGATCTTCACACTCTTTTACTTGCTTTTCTACTTCACTTTTCTTAGAAATCTTATTTAACTTCTAGATACTTTCAATTATGATTTTCACACTCTTTTACTTACATTTCTTTTTTCTCTTTTCTTTGAAATCTTATTTAACTTCTAGATACTTTCAATTATGATCTTCACACTCTTTTACTTGCTTTTCTACTTCACTTTTCTTAGAAATCTTATTTAACTTCTAGATACTTTCAATTATGATCTTCACACTCTTTTACTTGCTTTTCTACTTCACTTTTCTTAGAAATCTTATTTAACTTCTAGATACTTTCAATTATGATCTTCACACTCTTTTACTTGCTTTTCTACTTCACTTTTCTTAGAAATCTTATTTAACTTCTAGATACTTTCAATTATGATCTTCACACTCTTTTACTTGCTTTTCTACTTCACTTTTCTTAGAAATATTATTTAACTTCTAGATACTTTCAATTATGATCTTCACACTCTTTTACTTGCTTATCTACTTCACTTTTCTTAGAAATCTTATTTAACTTCTAGATACTTTCAATTATGATCTTCACACTCTTTTACTTGCTTATCTACTTCACTTTTCTTAGAAATCTTATTTAACTTCTTGATTCTTTCAATTATGATCTTCACACTCTTTTACTTGCTTTTCTTATTCACTTTTCTTAGAAATATTATTTAACTTCTAGATACTTTCAATTATGATCTTCACACTCTTTTACTTTCTTTTCTACTTCACTTTTCTTAGAAAACTTATTTAACTTCTAGATACTTTCAATTATGATCTTCACACTCTTTTACTTGCTTTTCTACTTCACTTTTCTTAGAAATCTTATTTAACTTCTAGATACTTTCAATTATGATCTTCACACTCTTTTACTTGCTTTTCTACTTCACTTTTCTTAGAAATCTTATTTAACTTCTAGATACTTTCAATTATGATCTTCACACTCTTTTACTTGCTTTTCTTATTCACTTTTCTTAGAAATATTATTTAACTTCTAGATACTTTCAATTATGATCTTCACACTCTTTTACTTTCTTTTCTACTTCACTTTTCTTAGAAATCTTATTTAACTTCTAGATACTTTCAATTATGATCTTCACACTCTTTTACTTGCTTTTCTACTTCACTTTTCTTAGAAATCTTATTTAACCTTTAGATACTTTCAATTATGATCTTCACACTCTTTTACTTTCTTTTCTACTTCACTTTTCTTAGAAATCTTATTTAACTTCTAGATACTTTCAATTATGATCTTCACACTCTTTTACTTGCTTTTCTACTTCACTTTTCTTAGAAATCTTATTTAACTTCTAGATACTTTCAATTATGATCTTCACACTCTTTTACTTGCTTTTCTACTTCACTTTTCTTAGAAATCTTATTTAACTTCTTGATACTTTCAATTATGATCTTCACACTCTTTTACTTGCTTATCTACTTCACTTTTCTTAGAAATATTATTTAACTTCTTGATACTTTCAATTATGATCTTCACACTCTTTTACTTGCTTTTCTACTTCACTTTTCTTAGAAATCTTATTTAACTTCTAGATACTTTCAATTATGATCTTCACACTCTTTTACTTGCTTTTCTACTTCACTTTTCTTAGAAATCTTATTTAACTTCTAGATACTTTCAATTATGATCTTCACACTCTTTTACTTGCTTTTCTACTTCACTTTTCTTAGAAATCTTATTTAACTTCTAGATACTTTCAATTATGATTTTCACACTCTTTTACTTACATTTCTTTTTTCTCTTTTCTTTGAAATCTTATTTAACTTCTAGATACTTTCAATTATGATCTTCACACTCTTTTACTTGCTTTTCTACTTCACTTTTCTTAGAAATATTATTTAACTTCTTGATACTTTCAATTATGATCTTCACACTCTTTTACTTGCTTTTCTACTTCACTTTTCTTAGAAATCTTATTTAACTTCTAGATACTTTCAATTATGATCTTCACACTCTTTTACTTGCTTTTCTACTTCACTTTTCTTAGAAATATTATTTAACTTCTAGATACTTTCAATTATGATCTTCACACTCTTTTACTTGCTTTTCTACTTCACTTTTCTTAGAAATATTATTTAACTTCTAGATACTTTCAATTATGATCTTCACACTCTTTTACTTGCTTTTCTACTTCACTTTTCTTAGAAATCTTATTTAACTTCTAGATACTTTCAATTATGATCTTCACACTCTTTTTTTTACATTTCTTTATTCTCTTTTCTTTGAAATCTAATCTCTCTTTCTCATTTTATTACTTTCAATTATGATCTTCACACTCTTTTACTTGCTTATCTACTTCACTTTTCTTAGAAATATTATTTAACTTCTAGATACTTTCAATTATGATCTTCACACTCTTTTACTTGCTTTTCTACTTCACTTTTCTTAGAAATCTTATTTAACTTCTAGATACTTTCAATTATGATCTTCACACTCTTTTACTTGCTTTTCTACTTCACTTTTCTTAGAAATCTTATTTAACTTCTAGATACTTTCAATTATGATCTTCACACTCTTTTACTTGCTTTTCTACTTCACTTTTCTTAGAAATATTATTTAACTTCTAGATACTTTCAATTATGATCTTCACACTCTTTTACTTGCTTTTCTACTTCACTTTTCTTAGAAATCTTATTTAACTTCTAGATACTTTCAATTATGATCTTCACACTCTTTTACTTGCTTTTCTACTTCACTTTTCTTAGAAATCTTATTTAACTTCTAGATACTTTCAATTATGATCTTCACACTCTTTTACTTGCTTTTCTACTTCACTTTTCTTAGAAATCTTATTTAACTTCTAGATACTTTCAATTATGATCTTCACACTCTTTTACTTGCTTTTCTACTTCACTTTTCTTAGAAATATTATTTAACTTCTTGATACTTTCAATTATGATCTTCACACTCTTTTACTTGCTTTTCTACTTCACTTTTCTTAGAAAACTTATTTAACTTCTAGATACTTTCAATTATGATCTTCACACTCTTTTACTTGCTTTTCTACTTCACTTTTCTTAGAAAACTTATTTAACTTCTAGATACTTTCAATTATGATCTTCACACTCTTTTACTTGCTTTTCTACTTCACTTTTCTTAGAAATCTTATTTAACTTCTAGATACTTTCAATTATGATCTTCACACTCTTTTACTTGCTTTTCTACTTCACTTTTCTTAGAAATCTTATTTAACTTCTAGATACTTTCAATTATGATCTTCACACTCTTTTACTTGCTTTTCTTATTCACTTTTCTTAGAAATCTTATTTAACTTCTAGATACTTTCAATTATGATCTTCACACTCTTTTACTTGCTTTTCTACTTCACTTTTCTTAGAAATCTTATTTAACTTCTAGATACTTTCAATTATGATCTTCACACTCTTTTACTTGCTTTTCTACTTCACTTTTCTTAGAAATCTTATTTAACTTCTAGATACTTTCAATTATGATCTTCACACTCTTTTACTTGCTTTTCTACTTCACTTTTCTTAGAAATATTATTTAACTTCTAGATACTTTCAATTATGATCTTCACACTCTTTTTTTTACATTTCTTTATTCTCTTTTCTTAGAAATCTTATTTAACTTCTAGATACTTTCAATTATGATCTTCACACTCTTTTACTTGCTTTTCTACTTCACTTTTCTTAGAAATCTTATTTAACTTCTAGATACTTTCAATTATGATCTTCACACTCTTTTACTTGCTTTTCTACTTCACTTTTCTTAGAAATCTTATTTAACTTCTAGATACTTTCAATTATGATCTTCACACTCTTTTACTTGCTTTTCTACTTCACTTTTCTTAGAAATATTATTTAACTTCTTGATACTTTCAATTATGATCTTCACACTCTTTTACTTGCTTTTCTACTTCACTTTTCTTAGAAATCTTATTTAACTTCTAGATACTTTCAATTATGATCTTCACACTCTTTTACTTGCTTTTCTACTTCACTTTTCTTAGAAAACTTATTTAACTTCTAGATACTTTCAATTATGATCTTCACACTCTTTTACTTGCTTTTCTACTTCACTTTTCTTAGAAATCTTATTTAACTTCTAGATACTTTCAATTATGATCTTCACACTCTTTTACTTGCTTTTCTACTTCACTTTTCTTAGAAATCTTATTTAACTTCTAGATAATTTCAATTATGATCTTCACACTCTTTTACTTGCTTTTCTTATTCACTTTTCTTAGAAATATTATTTAACTTCTAGATACTTTCAATTATGATCTTCACACTCTTTTACTTTCTTTTCTACTTCACTTTTCTTAGAAATCTTATTTAACTTCTAGATACTTTCAATTATGATCATCACACTCTTTTACTTGCTTTTCTACTTCACTTTTCTTAGAAATCTTATTTAACCTTTAGAAACTTTCAATTATGATCTTCACACTCTTTTACTTGCTTTTCTACTTCACTTTTCTTAGAAATCTTATTTAACTTCTAGATACTTTCAATTATGATCTTCACACTCTTTTACTTACATTTCTTTTTTCTCTTTTCTTTGAAATCTAATCTCTCTTTCTCATTTTATTACTTTCAATTATGATTTTCACACTCTTTTACAAGCTTTTCTACTTCACTTTTCTTAGAAATCTTATTTAACTTCTAGATACTTTCAATTATGATCTTCACACTCTTTTACTTGCTTTTCTTATTCACTTTTCTTAGAAATCTTATTTAACTTCTTGATTCTTTCAATTATGATCTTCACACTCTTTTACTTGCTTTTCTACTTCACTTTTCTTAGAAATATTATTTAACTTCTTGATACTTTCAATTATGATCTTCACACTCTTTTACTTGCTTTTCTACTTCACTTTTCTTAGAAATCTTATTTAACTTCTAGATACTTTCAATTATGATCTTCACACTCTTTTACTTGCTTTTCTACTTCACTTTTCTTAGAAATATTATTTAACTTCTAGATACTTTCAATTATGATCTTCACACTCTTTTACTTGCTTTTCTTATTCACTTTTCTTAGAAATATTATTTAACTTCTAGATACTTTCAATTATGATCTTCACACTCTTTTACTTGCTTTTCTACTTCACTTTTCTTAGAAATATTATTTAACTTCTAGATACTTTCAATTATGATCTTCACACTCTTTTACTTGCTTTTCTACTTCACTTTTCTTAGAAATCTTATTTAACTTCTAGATACTTTCAATTATGATCTTCACACTCTTTTACTTGCTTTTCTACTTCACTTTTCTTAGAAATCTTATTTAACTTATTGATATTTTCAATTATGATCTTCACACTCTTTTACTTGCTTATCTACTTCACTTTTCTTAGAAATATTATTTAACTTCTTGATACTTTCAATTATGATCTTCACACTCTTTTACTTGCTTTTCTACTTCACTTTTCTTAGAAAACTTATTTAACTTCTAGATACTTTCAATTATGATCTTCACACTCTTTTACTTGCTTTTCTACTTCACTTTTCTTAGAAATCTTATTTAACTTCTAGATACTTTCAATTATGATCTTCACACTCTTTTACTTGCTTTTCTACTTCACTTTTCTTAGAAATCTTATTTAACTTCTAGATACTTTCAATTATGATCTTCACACTCTTTTACTTGCTTTTCTACTTCACTTTTCTTAGAAATCTTATTTAACTTCTAGATACTTTCAATTATGATCTTCACACTCTTTTACTTGCTTATCTACTTCACTTTTCTTAGAAATATTATTTAACTTCTAGATACTTTCAATTATGATCTTCACACTCTTTTACTTGCTTATCTACTTCACTTTTCTTAGAAATCTTATTTAACTTCTAGATACTTTCAATTATGATCTTCACACTCTTTTACTTGCTTATCTACTTCACTTTTCTTAGAAATATTATTTAACTTCTTGATACTTTCAATTATGATCTTCACACTCTTTTACTTGCTTTTCTACTTCACTTTTCTTAGAAATCTTTTTTAACCTTTAGAAACTTTCAATTATGATCTTCACACTCTTTTTTTTACATTTCTTTATTCTCTTTTCTTTGAAATCTAATCTCTCTTTCTCATTTTATTACTTTCAATTATGATCTTCACACTCTTTTACTTGCTTATCTACTTCACTTTTCTTAGAAATATTATTTAACTTCTAGATACTTTCAATTATGATCTTCACACTCTTTTACTTGCTTTTCTACTTCACTTTTCTTAGAAATCTTATTTAACTTCTAGATACTTTCAATTATGATCTTCACACTCTTTTACTTGCTTTTCTACTTCACTTTTCTTAGAAATATTATTTAACTTCTAGATACTTTCAATTATGATCTTCACACTCTTTTTTTTACATTTCTTTATTCTCTTTTCTTAGAAATCTTATTTAACTTCTAGATACTTTCAATTATGATCTTCACACTCTTTTACTTGCTTTTCTACTTCACTTTTCTTAGAAATCTTATTTAACTTCTAGATACTTTCAATTATGATCTTCACACTCTTTTACTTGCTTTTCTACTTCACTTTTCTTAGAAATCTTATTTAACTTCTAGATACTTTCAATTATGATCTTCACACTCTTTTACTTGCTTTTCTACTTCACTTTTCTTAGAAATATTATTTAACTTCTTGATACTTTCAATTATGATCTTCACACTCTTTTACTTGCTTTTCTACTTCACTTTTCTTAGAAATCTTATTTAACTTCTAGATACTTTCAATTATGATCTTCACACTCTTTTACTTGCTTTTCTACTTCACTTTTCTTAGAAAACTTATTTAACTTCTAGATACTTTCAATTATGATCTTCACACTCTTTTACTTGCTTTTCTACTTCACTTTTCTTAGAAATCTTATTTAACTTCTAGATACTTTCAATTATGATCTTCACACTCTTTTACTTGCTTTTCTACTTCACTTTTCTTAGAAATCTTATTTAACTTCTAGATACTTTCAATTATGATCTTCACACTCTTTTACTTGCTTTTCTTATTCACTTTTCTTAGAAATCTTATTTAACTTCTAGATACTTTCAATTATGATCTTCACACTCTTTTACTTTCTTTTCTACTTCACTTTTCTTAGAAATCTTATTTAACTTCTAGATACTTTCAATTATGATCTTCACACTCTTTTACTTGCTTTTCTACTTCACTTTTCTTAGAAATCTTATTTAACCTTTAGAAACTTTCAATTATGATCTTCACACTCTTTTACTTGCTTTTCTACTTCACTTTTCTTAGAAATCTTATTTAACTTCTAGATACTTTCAATTATGATCTTCACACTCTTTTACTTACATTTCTTTTTTCTCTTTTCTTTGAAATCTAATCTCTCTTTCTCATTTTATTACTTTCAATTATGATTTTCACACTCTTTTACAAGCTTTTCTACTTCACTTTTCTTAGAAATCTTATTTAACTTCTAGATACTTTCAATTATGATCTTCACACTCTTTTACTTGCTTTTCTTATTCACTTTTCTTAGAAATATTATTTAACTTCTAGATACTTTCAATTATGATCTTCACACTCTTTTACTTTCTTTTCTACTTCACTTTTCTTAGAAATCTTATTTAACTTCTAGATACTTTCAATTATGATCTTCACACTCTTTTACTTGCTTTTCTACTTCACTTTTCTTAGAAATCTTATTTAACTTCTAGATACTTTCAATTATGATCTTCACACTCTTTTACTTGCTTTTCTACTTCACTTTTCTTAGAAATCTTATTTAACTTCTAGATACTTTCAATTATGATCTTCACACTCTTTTACTTACATTTCTTTTTTCTCTTTTCTTTGAAATCTAATCTCTCTTTCTCATTTTATTACTTTCAATTATGATTTTCACACTCTTTTACAAGCTTTTCTACTTCACTTTTCTTAGAAATCTTATTTAACTTCTAGATACTTTCAATTATGATCTTCACACTCTTTTACTTGCTTTTCTTATTCACTTTTCTTAGAAATCTTATTTAACTTCTTGATTCTTTCAATTATGATCTTCACACTCTTTTACTTGCTTTTCTACTTCACTTTTCTTAGAAATATTATTTAACTTCTTGATACTTTCAATTATGATCTTCACACTCTTTTACTTGCTTTTCTACTTCACTTTTCTTAGAAATATTATTTAACTTCTAGATACTTTCAATTATGATCTTCACACTCTTTTACTTGCTTATCTACTTCACTTTTCTTAGAAATCTAATCTCTCTTTCTCATTTTATTACTTTCAATTATGATTTTCACACTCTTTTACAAGCTTTTCTACTTCACTTTTCTTAGAAATCTTATTTAACTTCTAGATACTTTCAATTATGATCTTCACACTCTTTTACTTGCTTTTCTTATTCACTTTTCTTAGAAATCTTATTTAACTTCTTGATTCTTTCAATTATGATCTTCACACTCTTTTACTTGCTTTTCTACTTCACTTTTCTTAGAAATATTATTTAACTTCTTGATACTTTCAATTATGATCTTCACACTCTTTTACTTGCTTTTCTACTTCACTTTTCTTAGAAATCTTATTTAACTTCTAGATACTTTCAATTATGATCTTCACACTCTTTTACTTACATTTCTTTTTTCTCTTTTCTTTGAAATCTAATCTCTCTTTCTCATTTTATTACTTTCAATTATGATTTTCACACTCTTTTACAAGCTTTTCTACTTCACTTTTCTTAGAAATCTTATTTAACTTCTAGATACTTTCAATTATGATCTTCACACTCTTTTACTTGCTTTTCTTATTCACTTTTCTTAGAAATATTATTTAACTTCTAGATACTTTCAATTATGATCTTCACACTCTTTTACTTTCTTTTCTACTTCACTTTTCTTAGAAATCTTATTTAACTTCTAGATACTTTCAATTATGATCTTCACACTCTTTTACTTGCTTTTCTACTTCACTTTTCTTAGAAATCTTATTTAACTTCTAGATACTTTCAATTATGATCTTCACACTCTTTTACTTGCTTTTCTACTTCACTTTTCTTAGAAATCTTATTTAACTTCTAGATACTTTCAATTATGATCTTCACACTCTTTTACTTACATTTCTTTTTTCTCTTTTCTTTGAAATCTAATCTCTCTTTCTCATTTTATTACTTTCAATTATGATTTTCACACTCTTTTACAAGCTTTTCTACTTCACTTTTCTTAGAAATCTTATTTAACTTCTAGATACTTTCAATTATGATCTTCACACTCTTTTACTTGCTTTTTTTATTCACTTTTCTTAGAAATCTTATTTAACTTCTTGATTCTTTCAATTATGATCTTCACACTCTTTTACTTGCTTTTCTACTTCACTTTTCTTAGAAATATTATTTAACTTCTTGATACTTTCAATTATGATCTTCACACTCTTTTACTTGCTTTTCTACTTCACTTTTCTTAGAAATATTATTTAACTTCTAGATACTTTCAATTATGATCTTCACACTCTTTTACTTGCTTATCTACTTCACTTTTCTTAGAAATCTTATTTAACTTCTTGATACTTTCAATTATGATCTTCACACTCTTTTACTTGCTTATCTACTTCACTTTTCTTAGAAATATTATTTAACTTCTTGATACTTTCAATTATGATCTTCACACTCTTTTACTTGCTTTTCTTATTCACTTTTCTTAGAAATCTTATTTAACTTCTTGATTCTTTCAATTATGATCTTCACACTCTTTTACTTGCTTTTCTACTTCACTTTTCTTAGAAATATTATTTAACTTCTTGATACTTTCAATTATGATCTTCACACTCTTTTACTTGCTTTTCTTATTCACTTTTCTTAGAAATCTTATTTAACTTCTAGATACTTTCAATTATGATCTTCACACTCTTTTACTTGCTTTTCTTATTCACTTTTCTTAGAAATCTTATTTAACTTCTTGATTCTTTCAATTATGATCTTCACACTCTTTTACTTGCTTTTCTACTTCACTTTTCTTAGAAATCTTATTTAACTTCTAGATACTTTCAATTATGATCTTCACACTCTTTTACTTGCTTATCTACTTCACTTTTCTTAGAAATATTATTTAACTTCTAGATACTTTCAATTATGATCTTCACACTCTTTTACTTGCTTATCTACTTCACTTTTCTTAGAAATCTTATTTAACTTCTAGATACTTTCAATTATGATCTTCACACTCTTTTACTTGCTTATCTACTTCACTTTTCTTAGAAATATTATTTAACTTCTTGATACTTTCAATTATGATCTTCACACTCTTTTACTTGCTTTTCTACTTCACTTTTCTTAGAAATATTATTTAACTTCTTGATACTTTCAATTATGATCTTCACACTCTTTTACTTGCTTATCTACTTCACTTTTCTTAGAAATATTATTTAACTTCTTGATACTTTCAATTATGATCTTCACACTCTTTTACTTGCTTTTCTTATTCACTTTTCTTAGAAATCTTATTTAACTTCTTGATTCTTTCAATTATGATCTTCACACTCTTTTACTTGCTTTTCTACTTCACTTTTCTTAGAAATATTATTTAACTTCTTGATACTTTCAATTATGATCTTCACACTCTTTTACTTGCTTTTCTACTTCACTTTTCTTAGAAATATTATTTAACTTCTAGATACTTTCAATTATGATCTTCACACTCTTTTACTTGCTTATCTACTTCACTTTTCTTAGAAATCTTATTTAACTTCTTGATACTTTCAATTATGATCTTCACACTCTTTTACTTGCTTATCTACTTCACTTTTCTTAGAAATATTATTTAACTTCTTGATACTTTCAATTATGATCTTCACACTCTTTTACTTGCTTTTCTTATTCACTTTTCTTAGAAATCTTATTTAACTTCTTGATTCTTTCAATTATGATCTTCACACTCTTTTACTTGCTTTTCTACTTCACTTTTCTTAGAAATATTATTTAACTTCTTGATACTTTCAATTATGATCTTCACACTCTTTTACTTGCTTTTCTTATTCACTTTTCTTAGAAATCTTATTTAACTTCTAGATACTTTCAATTATGATCTTCACACTCTTTTACTTGCTTTTCTTATTCACTTTTCTTAGAAATCTTATTTAACTTCTTGATTCTTTCAATTATGATCTTCACACTCTTTTACTTGCTTTTCTACTTCACTTTTCTTAGAAATCTTATTTAACTTCTAGATACTTTCAATTATGATCTTCACACTCTTTTACTTGCTTATCTACTTCACTTTTCTTAGAAATATTATTTAACTTCTAGATACTTTCAATTATGATCTTCACACTCTTTTACTTGCTTATCTACTTCACTTTTCTTAGAAATCTTATTTAACTTCTAGATACTTTCAATTATGATCTTCACACTCTTTTACTTGCTTATCTACTTCACTTTTCTTAGAAATATTATTTAACTTCTTGATACTTTCAATTATGATCTTCACACTCTTTTACTTGCTTTTCTACTTCACTTTTCTTAGAAATCTTATTTAACTTCTAGATACTTTCAATTATGATCTTCACACTCTTTTACTTGCTTATCTACTTCACTTTTCTTAGAAATATTATTTAACTTCTAGATACTTTCAATTATGATCTTCACACTCTTTTACTTGCTTTTCTACTTCACTTTTCTTAGAAATCTTATTTAACTTCTAGATACTTTCAATTATGATCTTCACACTCTTTTACTTGCTTTT
>CAMPDV010001973.1:0-86938 GCA_946699065.1 Loxodes magnus | reverse complement strand
AGTAATCTAAAAATAGTTAAAATTCATTTTTATTTAATCTTGAGTAATCTAAAAATAGTTAAAACTTTAATTTTATTTAATCTTGAGTAATCTAAAAATAGTTAAAACTTTAATTTTATTTAATCTTGAGTAATCTAAAAATAGTTAAACTTAATTTTATTTAATCTTGAGTAATCTAAAAATAGTTAAAATTCATTTTTATTTAATCTTGAGTAATCTAAAATAGTTAAAACTTAATTTTATTTAATCTTGAGTAATCTAAAAATAGTTAAAACTTTAATTTTATTTAATCTTGAGTAATCTAAAAATAGTTAAAACTTTAATTTTATTTAATCTTGAGTAATCTAAAAATAGTTAAAACTTAATTTTATTTAATCTTGAGTAATCTAAAAATAGTTAAAACTTAAATTTTATTTAATCTCGAGTAATCAAAAATAGTTAAAACTTTAATTTTATTTAATCTCGAGTAATCTAAAAATAGTTAAAACTTTAATTTTATTTAATCTTGAGTAATCTAAAAATAGTTAAAACTTAATTTTATTTAATCTTGAGTAATCTAAAAATAGTTAAAACTTTAATTTTATTTAATCTTGAGTAATCTAAAAATAGTTAAAACTTTAATTTTATTTAATCTTGAGTAATCTAAAAATAGTTAAAACTTTAATTTATTTAATCTTGAGTAATCTAAAAATAGTTAAAACTTTAATTTTATTTAATCTTGAGTAATCTAAAAATAGTTAAAACTTAAATTTATTTAATCTTGAGTAATCTAAAAATAGTTAAAATTCATTTTTATTTAATCTTGAGTAATCTAAAAATAGTTAAAACTTAATTTTATTTAATCTTGAGTAATCTAAAAATAGTTAAAACTTTAACTTATTTAGTCTCGAGTAATCTAAAAATAGTTAAAACTTTAATTTTATTTAATCTTGAGTAATCTAAAAATAGTTAAAATTCATTTTTTATTTAATCTTGAGTAATCTAAAAAAGTTAAAACTTTAATTTTATTTAATCTTGAGTAATCTAAAAATAGTTAAAACTTAAATTTTATTTAATCTTGAGTAATCTAAAAATAGTTAAAATTCATTTTTATTTAATCTTGAGTAATCTAAAAATAGTTAAAACTTTAATTTTATTTAATCTTGAGTAATCTAAAAATAGTTAAAACTTAAAATTTATTTAATCTTGAGTAATCTAAAAATAGTTAAAACTTTAATTTTATTTAATCTTGAGTAATCTAAAAATAGTTAAAATTCATTTTTATTTAATCTTGAGTAATCTAAAAATAGTTAAAACTTTAATTTTATTTAATCTTGAGTAATCTAAAAATAGTTAAAACTTTAATTTTATTTAATCTTGAGTAATCTAAAAATAGTTAAAACTTAATTTTATTTAATCTTGAGTAATCTAAAAATAGTTAAAACTTTAATTTTATTTAATCTTGAGTAATCTAAAAATAGTTAAAACTTTATTTTATTTAATCTTGAGTAATCTAAAAATAGTTAAAATTCATTTTTATTTAATCTTGAGTAATCTAAAAATAGTTAAAACTTTATTTTATTTAATCTTGAGTAATCTAAAATAGTTAAAACTTTAATTTTATTTAATCTTGAGTAATCTAAAAATAGTTAAAACTTAAATTTATTTAATCTTGAGTAATCTAAAAATAGTTAAAATTCATTTTTATTTAATCTTGAGTAATCTAAAAATAGTTAAAACTTTAATTTTATTTAATCTTGAGTAATCTAAAAATAGTTAAAACTTTAATTTTATTTAATCTTGAGTAATCTAAAAATAGTTAAAACTTTAATTTTATTTAATCTTGAGTAATCTAAAAATAGTTAAAATCATTTTTATTTAATCTTGAGTAATCTAAAAATAGTTAAAACTTTAATTTTATTTAATCTTGAGTAATCTAAAAATAGTTAAAACTTAATTTTATTTAATCTTGAGTAATCTAAAATAGTTAAAACTTTATTTTATTTAATCTTGAGTAATCTAAAAATAGTTAAAACTTAATTTTATTTAATCTTGAGTAATCTAAAATAGTTAAAACTTTAACTTATTTAGTCTCGAGTAATCTAAAAATAGTTAAAACTTAATTTTTATTTAATCTTGAGTAATCTAAAAATAGTTAAAACTTAATTTTATTTAATCTTGAGTAATCTAAAAATAGTTAAAACTTAATTTTATTTAATCTTGAGTAATCTAAAAATAGTTAAAACTTTAACTTATTTAGTCTCGAGTAATCTAAAAATAGTTAAAACTTAATTTTATTTAATCTTGAGTAATCTAAAAATAGTTAAAACTTTAATTTTATTTAATCTTGAGTAATCTAAAAATAGTTAAAACTTAATTTTATTTAATCTTGAGTAATCTAAAAATAGTTAAAACTTTAATTTTATTTAATCTTGAGTAATCTAAAAATAGTTAAAACTTAAAATTTATTTAATCTTGAGTAATCTAAAAATAGTTAAAACTTAATTTTATTTAATCTTGAGTAATCTAAAAATAGTTAAAACTTAAATTTATTTAATCTTGAGTAATCTAAAATAGTTAAAACTTAAATTTTATTTAATCTTGAGTAATCTAAAAATAGTTAAAACTTAATTTTATTTAATCTTGAGTAATCTAAAATAGTTAAAACTTTAATTTTATTTAATCTTGAGTAATCTAAAAATAGTTAAAACTTAAATTTATTTAATCTTGAGTAATCTAAAAATAGTTAAAACTTAAATTTTATTTAATCTTGAGTAATCTAAAAATAGTTAAAACTTTAATTTTATTTAATCTTGAGTAATCTAAAAATAGTTAAAACTTAAATTTATTTAATCTCGAGTAATCTAAAAATAGTTAAAACTTAATTTTATTTAATCTTGAGTAATCTAAAAATAGTTAAAACTTAATTTTATTTAATCTTGAGTAATCTAAAAAATAGTTAAAACTTTAATTTTATTTAATCTTGAGTAATCTAAAAATAGTTAAAACTTTAATTTTATTTAATCTTGAGTAATCTAAAAATAGTTAAAACTTTAATTTTATTTAATCTTGAGTAATCTAAAAATAGTTAAAACTTAATTTTATTTAATCTTGAGTAATCTAAAAATAGTTAAAATTCATTTTTATTTAATCTTGAGTAATCTAAAAATAGTTAAAACTTTAACTTATTTAGTCTCGAGTAATCTAAAAATAGTTAAAACTTTAATTTTATTTAATCTTGAGTAATCTAAAAATAGTTAAAACTTTAACTTATTTAGTCTCGAGTAATCTAAAAATAGTTAAAACTTTAATTTTATTTAATCTTGAGTAATCTAAAAATAGTTAAAACTTAAATTTATTTAATCTTGAGTAATCTAAAAATAGTTAAAACTTTAATTTTAATTTAATCTTGAGTAATCTAAAAATAGTTAAAACTTTAATTTTATTTAATCTTGAGTAATCTAAAAATAGTTAAAACTTAATTTTATTTAATCTTGAGTAATCTAAAAATAGTTAAAACTTAATTTTATTTAATCTTGAGTAATCTAAAAATAGTTAAAACTTAAATTTTATTTAATCTTGAGTAATCTAAAAATATTTAAAACTTTAATTTTATTTAATCTTGAGCAATCTAAAAATAGTTAAAACTTAATTTTATTTAATCTTGAGTAATCTAAAAATAGTTAAAACTTAAATTTTATTTAATCTCGAGTAATCTAAAAATAGTTAAAACTTAAATTTTATTTAATCTTGAGTAATCTAAAAATAGTTAAAACTTAATTTTATTAATCTTGAGTAATCTAAAAATAGTTAAAACTTAAATTTATTTAATCTTGAGTAATCTAAAAATAGTTAAAATTCATTTTTATTTAATCTTGAGTAATCTAAAAATAGTTAAAACTTTAATTTTATTTAATCTTGAGTAATCTAAAAATAGTTAAAACTTTATTTTATTTAATCTTGAGTAATCTAAAAATAGTTAAAACTTTAATTTTATTTAATCTTGAGTAATCTAAAAATAGTTAAAAACTTTAATTTTATTTAATTTTGAGTAATCTAAAAATAGTTAAAACTTAATTTTATTTAATCTTGAGTAATCTAAAAATAGTTAAAACTTTAATTTTTATTTAATCTTGAGTAATCTAAAAATAGTTTAAAACTTTATTTTATTTAATCTTGAGTAATCTAAAATAGTTAAAACTTTAATTTTATTTAATCTTGAGTAATCTAAAAATAGTTAAAACTTTAATTTTATTTAATCTTGAGTAATCTAAAAATAGTTAAAACTTAATTTTATTTAATCTTGAGTAATCTAAAAATAGTTAAAACTTAAATTTATTTAATCTTGAGTAATCTAAAAATAGTTAAAACTTTAATTTTATTTAATCTCGAGTAATCTAAAAATAGTTAAAACTTTAATTTTATTTAATCTTGAGTAATCTAAAAATAGTTAAAACTTAATTTTATTTAATCTTGAGTAATCTAAAAATAGTTAAAACTTTAACTTATTTAGTCTTGAGTAATCTAAAAATAGTTAAAACTTAATTTTATTTAATCTTGAGTAATCTAAAAATAGTTAAAACTTTAATTTTATTTAATCTTGAGTAATCTAAAAATAGTTAAAACTTTAACTTATTTAGTCTCGAGTAATCTAAAAATAGTTAAAACTTTAATTTTATTTAATCTTGAGTAATCTAAAAATAGTTAAAACTTAATTTTATTTAATCTTGAGTAATCTAAAAATAGTTAAAACTTTAATTTTATTTAATCTTGAGTAATCTAAAAATAGTTTAAAACTTTAACTTATTTAGTCTCGAGTAATCTAAAAATAGTTAAAACTTTAATTTTATTTAATCTTGAGTAATCTAAAAATAGTTAAAACTTAATTTTATTTAATCTTGAGTAATCTAAAAATAGTTAAAACTTTATTTTATTTAATCTTGAGTAATCTAAAAATAGTTAAAACTTTAATTTTATTTAATCTTGAGTAATCTAAAAATAGTTAAAACTTTAATTTTATTTAATCTTGAGTAATCTAAAAATAGTTAAAACTTTAATTTTATTTAATCTTGAGTAATCTAAAAATAGTTAAAACTTTAATTTTATTTAATCTTGAGTAATCTAAAAATAGTTAAAACTTTAATTTTATTTAATCTTGAGTAATCTAAAAATAGTTAAAACTTAATTTTATTTAATCTTGAGTAATCTAAAAATAGTTAAAACTTTAATTTTATTTAATCTTGAGTAATCTAAAAATAGTTAAAACTTTATTTTATTTAATCTTGAGTTATCTAAAAATAGTTAAAACTTTAATTTTATTTAATCTTGAGTAATCTAAAAATAGTTAAAACTTAATTTTATTTAATCTTGAGTAATCTAAAAATAGTTAAAACTTTAATTTTATTTAATCTTGAGTAATCTAAAAATAGTTAAAACTTAATTTTATTTAATCTTGAGTAATCTAAAAATAGTTAAAATTCATTTTTATTTAATCTTGAGTAATCTAAAAATAGTTAAAACTTTATTTTATTTAATCTTGAGTTATCTAAAAATAGTTAAAACTTTAATTTTATTTAATCTTGAGTAATCTAAAAATAGTTAAAACTTAATTTTATTTAATCTTGAGTAATCTAAAATAGTTAAAACTTAAATTTTATTTAATCTCGAGTAATCAAAAAATAGTTAAAACTTTAATTTTATTTAATCTTGAGTAATCTAAAAATAGTTAAAACTTTAATTTTATTTAATCTCGAGTAATCTAAAAATAGTTAAAACTTAATTTTATTTAATCTTGAGTAATCTAAAAATAGTTAAAACTTTAATTTTATTTAATCTTGAGTAATCTAAAAATAGTTAAAACTTTAATTTTATTTAATCTTGAGTAATCTAAAAATAGTTAAAACTTAATTTTATTTAATCTTGAGTAATCTAAAAATAGTTAAAATTCATTTTTATTTAATCTTGAGTAATCTAAAAATAGTTAAAACTTTATTTTATTTAATCTTGAGTTATCTAAAAATAGTTAAAACTTTAATTTTATTTAATCTTGAGTAATCTAAAAATAGTTAAAACTTAATTTTATTTAATCTTGAGTAATCTAAAAATAGTTAAAACTTAAATTTTATTTAATCTCGAGTAATCAAAAAATAGTTAAAACTTTAATTTTATTTAATCTTGAGTAAT
Source organism: Loxodes magnus (assembly GCA_946699065.1). Lineage (NCBI taxonomy): Eukaryota > Ciliophora > Karyorelictea > Loxodida > Loxodidae > Loxodes > Loxodes magnus. The sequence goes on along the minus strand of CAMPDV010001973.1, from coordinate 80,776 downwards.
CTAAAAATAGTTAAAACTTTAATTTATTTAATCTTGAGTAATCTAAAAATAGTTAAAATTCATTTTTATTTAATCTTGAGTAATCTAAAAATAGTTAAAACTTAATTTTATTTAATCTTGAGTAATCTAAAAATAGTTAAAACTTTAATTTTATTTAATCTTGAGTAATCTAAAATAGTTAAAACTTTAATTTTATTTAATCTTGAGTAATCTAAAAATAGTTAAAACTTTAATTTTATTTAATCTTGAGTAATCTAAAAATAGTTAAAACTTAATTTTATTTAATCTTGAGTAATCTAAAATAGTTAAAACTTAATTTTATTTAATCTTGAGTAATCTAAAAATAGTTAAAACTTTAATTTTATTTAATCTTGAGTAATCTAAAAATAGTTAAACTTTAATTTTATTTAATCTCGAGTAATCTAAAAATAGTTAAAACTTTAATTTTATTTAATCTTGAGTAATCTAAAAATAGTTAAAACTTTAATTTTATTTAATCTTGAGTAATCTAAAAATAGTTAAAACTTTAATTTATTTAATCTTGAGTAATCTAAAAATAGTTAAAACTTAATTTTATATAATCTTGAGTAATCTAAAAATAGTTAAAACTTTAATTTTATTTAATCTTGAGTAATCTAAAAATAGTTAAACTTAATTTTATTTAATCTTGAGTAATCTAAAAATAGTTAAAACTTTAATTTTATTTAATCTTGAGTAATCTAAAAATAGTTAAAATTCATTTTTATTTAATCTTGAGTAATCTAAAAATAGTTAAAACTTTAATTTTATTTAATCTTGAGTAATCTAAAAATAGTTAAACTTAATTTTATTTAATCTTGAGTAATCTAAAAATAGTTAAAACTTTAATTTTATTTAATCTTGAGTTATCTAAAAATAGTTAAAACTTTAATTTTATTTAATCTTGAGTAATCTAAAAATAGTTAAAACTTTAATTTTATTTAATCTTGAGTAATCTAAAAATAGTTAAAACTTAATTTTATTTAATCTTGAGTAATCTAAAAATAGTTAAAACTTTAATTTTATTTAATCTTGAGTAATCTAAAAATAGTTAAAACTTAATTTTATTTAATCTTGAGTAATCTAAAAATAGTTAAAATCATTTTTATTTAATCTTGAGTAATCTAAAAATAGTTAAAACTTAAATTTATTTAATCTTGAGTAATCTAAAAATAGTTAAAACTTAATTTTATTTAATCTTGAGTAATCTAAAAATAGTTAAAACTTTATTTTATTTAATCTTGAGTAATCTAAAAATAGTTAAATTCATTTTTATTTAATCTTGAGTAATCTAAAAATAGTTAAAACTTTTATTTTATTTAATCTTGAGTAATCTAAAAATAGTTAAAACTTTAATTTATTTAATCTTGAGTAATCTAAAAATAGTTAAAACTTAATTTTATTTAATCTTGAGTAATCTAAAAATAGTTAAAACTTAAATTTTATTTAATCTCGAGTAATCTAAAAATAGTTAAACTTTAATTTTATTTAATCTTGAGTAATCTAAAAATAGTTAAAACTTAATTTTATTTAATCTTGAGTAATCTAAAAATAGTTAAAATTCATTTTTATTTAATCTTGAGTAATCTAAAAATAGTTAAAACTTAAATTTATTTAATCTTGAGTAATCTAAAAATAGTTAAAACTTAATTTTATTTAATCTTGAGTAATCTAAAAATAGTTAAAACTTTATTTTATTTAATCTTGAGTAATCTAAAAATAGTTAAAACTTTAATTTTATTTAATCTTGAGTAATCTAAAAATAGTTAAAACTTTATTTTATTTAATCTTGAGTAATCTAAAAATAGTTAAAACTTAAATTTTATTTAATCTCGAGTAATCTAAAAATAGTTAAAACTTTAATTTTATTTAATCTTGAGTAATCTAAAAATAGTTAAAACTTAATTTTATTTAATCTTGAGTAATCTAAAAATAGTTAAAATTCATTTTTATTTAATCTTGAGTAATCTAAAAATAGTTAAAACTTAAATTTATTTAATCTTGAGTAATCTAAAAATAGTTAAAACTTAATTTTATTTAATCTTGAGTAATCTAAAAATAGTTAAAACTTTATTTTATTTAATCTTGAGTAATCTAAAAATAGTTAAAATTCATTTTTATTTAATCTTGAGTAATCTAAAAATAGTTAAACTTTAATTTTATTTAATCTTGAGTAATCTAAAAATAGTTAAAACTTTAATTTATTTAATCTTGAGTAATCTAAAAATAGTTAAAACTTAATTTTATTTAATCTTGAGTAATCTAAAAATAGTTAAAACTTAATTTTATTTAATCTTGAGTAATCTAAAAATAGTTAAAACTTAATTTTATTTAATCTTGAGTAATCTAAAAATAGTTAAAACTTTAATTTTATTTAATCTTGAGTAATCTAAAAATAGTTAAAACTTAAATTTTATTTAATCTCGAGTAATCTAAAATAGTTAAAACTTTAATTTATTTAATCTTGAGTAATCTAAAAATAGTTAAAACTTTAATTTATTTAATCTTGAGTAATCTAAAAATAGTTAAAACTTTAATTTTATTTAATCTTGAGTAATCTAAAAATAGTTAAAACTTAATTTTATTTAATCTTGAGTAATCTAAAAATAGTTAAAATTCATTTTTATTTAATCTTGAGTAATCTAAAAATAGTTAAAACTTAAATTTATTTAATCTTGAGTAATCTAAAAATAGTTAAAACTTAATTTTATTTAATCTTGAGTAATCTAAAAATAGTTAAAACTTTATTTTATTTAATCTTGAGTAATCTAAAAATAGTTAAAATTCATTTTTATTTAATCTTGAGTAATCTAAAAATAGTTAAAACTTTAATTTTATTTAATCTTGAGTAATCTAAAAATAGTTAAAACTTTAATTTATTTAATCTTGAGTAATCTAAAAATAGTTAAAACTTAATTTTATTTAATCTTGAGTAATCTAAAAATAGTTAAAACTTAATTTTATTTAATCTTGAGTAATCTAAAAATAGTTAAAACTTAATTTTATTTAATCTTGAGTAATCTAAAAATAGTTAAAACTTTAATTTTATTTAATCTTGAGTAATCTAAAAATAGTTAAAACTTAAATTTATTTAATCTTGAGTAATCTAAAAATAGTTAAAACTTTAATTTTATTTAATCTTGAGTAATCTAAAAATAGTTAAAACTTTAATTTATTTAATCTTGAGTAATCTAAAAATAGTTTAAAACTTAAATTTTATTTAATCTTGAGTAATCTAAAAATAGTTAAAACTTAAATTTTATTTAATCTTGAGTAATCTAAAAATAGTTAAAATTATTTTTATTTAATCTTGAGTAATCTAAAAATAGTTAAACTTTAATTTTATTTAATCTTGAGTAATCTAAAAATAGTTAAAACTTAATTTTATTTAATCTTGAGTAATCTAAAAATAGTTAACTTTAATTTTATTTAATCTTGAGTAATCTAAAAATAGTTAAAATTTCATTTTTATTTAATCTTGAGTAATCTAAAAATAGTTAAAACTTTAATTTTATTTAATCTTGAGTAATCTAAAAATAGTTAAAACTTAATTTTATTTAATCTTGAGTAATCTAAAAATAGTTAAAACTTTAATTTTATTTAATCTTGAGTAATCTAAAAATAGTTAAACTTTAATTTTATTTAATCTTGAGTAATCTAAAAATAGTTAAAACTTTATTTTATTTAATCTTGAGTAATCTAAAAATAGTTAAAACTTTAATTTTATTTAATCTTGAGTAATCTAAAAATAGTTAAAACTTAAATTTATTTAATCTTGAGTAATCTAAAAATAGTTAAAACTTTAATTTTATTTAATCTTGAGTAATCTAAAAATAGTTAAAACTTAATTTTATTTAATCTTGAGTAATCTAAAAATAGTTAAAACTTTAATTTTATTTAATCTTGAGTAATCTAAAAATAGTTAAAATTCATTTTTATTTAATCTTGAGTAATCTAAAAATAGTTAAAACTTTAATTTTATTTAATCTTGAGTAATCTAAAAATAGTTAAAATTCATTTTTATTTAATCTTGAGTAATCTAAAAATAGTTAAAACTTAATTTTAATTTAATCTTGAGTAATCTAAAATAGTTAAAACTTTAATTTTATTTAATCTTGAGTAATCTAAAAATAGTTAAAACTTTAATTTTATTTAATCTTGAGTAATCTAAAAATAGTTAAAACTTTATTTTATTTAATCTTGAGTAATCTAAAAATAGTTAAAATTCATTTTTATTTAATCTTGAGTAATCTAAAAATAGTTAAAACTTTAATTTTATTTAATCTTGAGTAATCTAAAAATAGTTAAAACTTTATTTTATTTAATCTTGAGTAATCTAAAAATAGTTAAAATTCATTTTTATTTAATCTTGAGTAATCTAAAAATAGTTAAAACTTTAATTTTATTTAATCTTGAGTAATCTAAAAATAGTTAAAACTTTAATTTTATTTAATCTTGAGTAATCTAAAAATAGTTAAAACTTAATTTTATTTAATCTTGAGTAATCTAAAAATAGTTAAAACTTAAATTTATTTAATCTTGAGTAATCTAAAAATAGTTAAAATTCATTTTTATTTAATCTTGAGTAATCTAAAAATAGTTAAAACTTTATTTTATTTAATCTTGAGTAATCTAAAAATAGTTAAAATTCATTTTTATTTATTCTTGAGTAATCTAAAAATAGTTAAAACTTTAATTTTATTTAATCTTGAGTAATCTAAAAATAGTTAAAACTTTAATTTTATTTAATCTTGAGTAATCTAAAAATAGTTAAAACTTAATTTTATTTAATCTTGAGTAATCTAAAAATAGTTAAAACTTTAATTTTATTTAATCTTGAGTAATCTAAAAATAGTTAAAACTTTAATTTTATTTAATCTTGAGTAATCTAAAAATAGTTAAAATTCATTTTTATTTAATCTTGAGTAATCTAAAAATAGTTAAAACTTTAATTTTATTTAATCTTGAGTAATCTAAAAATAGTTAAAACTTAATTTTATTTAATCTTGAGTAATCTAAAAATAGTTAAAACTTTAATTTTATTTAATCTTGAGTAATCTAAAAATAGTTAAAATTCATTTTTATTTAATCTTGAGTAATCTAAAAATAGTTAAAACTTTAATTTTATTTAATCTTGAGTAATCTAAAAATAGTTAAAACTTAATTTTATTTAATCTTGAGTAATCTAAAAATAGTTAAAACTTTAATTTTATTTAATCTTGAGTAATCTAAAAATAGTTAAAACTTTAATTTTATTTAATCTTGAGTAATCTAAAAATAGTTAAAACTTTATTTTATTTAATCTTGAGTAATCTAAAAATAGTTAAAACTTTAATTTTATTTAATCTTGAGTAATCTAAAAATAGTTAAAACTTAAATTTATTTAATCTTGAGTAATCTAAAAATAGTTAAAACTTTAATTTTATTTAATCTTGAGTAATCTAAAAATAGTTAAAACTTAATTTTATTTAATCTTGAGTAATCTAAAAATAGTTAAAACTTTAATTTTATTTAATCTTGAGTAATCTAAAAATAGTTAAAATTCATTTTTATTTAATCTTGAGTAATCTAAAAATAGTTAAAACTTAATTTTATTTAATCTTGAGTAATCTAAAAATAGTTAAAACTTTAATTTTATTTAATCTTGAGTAATCTAAAAATAGTTAAAACTTTAATTTTATTTAATCTTGAGTAATCTAAAAATAGTTAAAACTTTATTTTATTTAATCTTGAGTAATCTAAAAATAGTTAAAATTCATTTTTATTTAATCTTGAGTAATCTAAAAATAGTTAAAACTTTAATTTTATTTAATCTTGAGTAATCTAAAAATAGTTAAAACTTTATTTTATTTAATCTTGAGTAATCTAAAAATAGTTAAAATTCATTTTTATTTAATCTTGAGTAATCTAAAATAGTTAAAACTTTAATTTTATTTAATCTTGAGTAATCTAAAAATAGTTAAAACTTTAATTTTATTTAATCTTGAGTAATCTAAAAATAGTTAAAACTTAATTTTATTTAATCTTGAGTAATCTAAAAATAGTTAAAACTTAAATTTATTTAATCTTGAGTAATCTAAAAATAGTTAAAATTCATTTTTATTTAATCTTGAGTAATCTAAAAATAGTTAAAACTTTATTTTATTTAATCTTGAGTAATCTAAAAATAGTTAAAATTCATTTTTATTTAATCTTGAGTAATCTAAAAATAGTTAAAACTTTAATTTTATTTAATCTTGAGTAATCTAAAAATAGTTAAAACTTTAATTTTATTTAATCTTGAGTAATCTAAAAATAGTTAAAACTTAATTTTATTTAATCTTGAGTAATCTAAAAATAGTTAAAACTTAATTTTATTTAATCTTGAGTAATCTAAAAATAGTTAAAACTTTAATTTTATTTAATCTTGAGTAATCTAAAAAATAGTTAAAATTCATTTTTATTTAATCTTGAGTAATCTAAAAATAGTTAAAACTTTAATTTTATTTAATCTTGAGTAATCTAAAAATAGTTAAAACTTTAATTTTATTTAATCTTGAGTAATCTAAAAATAGTTAAAACTTTAATTTATTTAATCTTGAGTAATCTAAAAATAGTTAAAATTCATTTTTATTTAATCTTGAGTAATCTAAAAATAGTTAAAACTTTAATTTTATTTAATCTTGAGTAATCTAAAAATAGTTAAAACTTTAATTTTATTTAATCTTGAGTAATCTAAAAATAGTTAAAACTTTAATTTTATTTAATCTTGAGTAATCTAAAAATAGTTAAAACTTTATTTTATTTAATCTTGAGTAATCTAAAAATAGTTAAAATTCATTTTTATTTAATCTTGAGTAATCTAAAAATAGTTAAAACTTTAATTTTATTTAATCTTGAGTAATCTAAAAATAGTTAAAACTTAAATTTATTTAATCTTGAGTAATCTAAAAATAGTTAAAATTCATTTTTATTTAATCTTGAGTAATCTAAAAATAGTTAAAACTTTAATTTTATTTAATCTTGAGTAATCTAAAAATAGTTAAAACTTTGATTTTATTTAATCTTGAGTAATCTAAAAAATAGTTAAAACTTTAATTTTATTTAATCTCGAGTAATCTAAAAATAGTTAAAACTTTAATTTTATTTAATCTTGAGTAATCTAAAAATAGTTAAAACTTTAATTTATTTAATCTTGAGTAATCTAAAAATAGTTAAAATTCATTTTTATTTAATCTTGAGTAATCTAAAAATAGTTAAAACTTTAATTTTATTAATCTTGAGTAATCTAAAAATAGTTAAAACTTTAATTTTATTTAATCTTGAGTAATCTAAAAATAGTTAAAACTTTATTTTATTTAATCTTGAGTAATCTAAAAATAGTTAAAATTCATTTTTATTTAATCTTGAGTAATCTAAAAATAGTTAAAACTTAATTTTATTTAATCTCGAGTAATCTAAAAATAGTTAAAACTTAAATTTTATTTAATCTTGAGTAATCTAAAAATAGTTAAAATTCATTTTTATTTAATCTTGAGTAATCTAAAAATAGTTAAACTTTAATTTTATTTAATCTTGAGTAATCTAAAAATAGTTAAACTTTAATTTTATTTAATCTTGAGTAATCTAAAAATAGTTAAAACTTAAATTTATTTAATCTTGAGTAATCTAAAAATAGTTAAAACTTTAATTTTATTTAATCTCGAGTAATCTAAAAATAGTTAAAACTTTAATTTTATTTAATCTTGAGTAATCTAAAAATAGTTAAAACTTTATTTTATTTAATCTTGAGTAATCTAAAAATAGTTAAAATTCATTTTTATTTAATCTTGAGTAATCTAAAAATAGTTAAAACTTTAATTTTATTTAATCTTGAGTAATCTAAAATAGTTAAAACTTTAATTTTATTTAATCTTGAGTAATCTAAAAATAGTTAAAACTTTAATTTTATTTAATCTTGAGTAATCTAAAAATAGTTAAAACTTAATTTAATTTAATCTTGAGTAATCTAAAAATAGTTAAAACTTTAATTTTATTTAATCTTGAGTAATCTAAAAATAGTTAAAACTTTAATTTTATTTAATCTTGAGTAATCTAAAAATAGTTAAAACTTTAATTTTATTTAATCTTGAGTAATCTAAAAATAGTTAAAACTTTAATTTTATTTAATCTTGAGTAATCTAAAATAGTTAAAATTCATTTTTATTTAATCTTGAGTAATCTAAAAATAGTTAAAACTTTAATTTTATTTAATCTTGAGTAATCTAAAAATAGTTAAAACTTTAACTATTTTTAGATTACTCAAGATTAAATAAAATTAAAGTTTTAACTATTTTTAGATTACTCAAGATTAAATAAAAATGAATTTTAACTATTTTTAGATTACTCAAGATTAAATAAAATTAAAGTTTTAACTATTTTTAGATTACTCAAGATTAAATAAAATTAAAGTTTTAACTATTTTTAGATTACTCAAGATTAAATAAAATTAAAGTTTTAACTATTTTTAGATTACTCAAGATTAAATAAAATTAAAGTTTTAACTATTTTTAGATTACTCAAGATTAAATAAAATTAAGTTTTAACTATTTTTAGATTACTCAAGATTAAATAAAATTAAAGTTTTAACTATTTTTAGATTACTCAAGATTAAATAAAATTAAAGTTTTAACTATTTTTAGATTACTCAAGATTAAATAAAATTAAAGTTTTAACTATTTTTAGATTACTCAAGATTAAATAAAAATGAATTTTAACTATTTTTAGATTACTCAAGATTAAATAAAATAAAGTTTTAACTATTTTTAGATTACTCAAGATTAAATAAAATTAAAGTTTTAAACTATTTTTAGATTACTCGAGATTAAATAAAATTAAAGTTTTAACTATTTTTAGATTACTCAAGATTAAATAAATTTAAGTTTTAAACTATTTTTAGATTACTCAAGATTAAATAAAATTAAAGTTTTAACTATTTTTAGATTACTCAAGATTAAATAAAATTAAAGTTTTAACTATTTTTAGATTACTCAAGATTAAATAAAAATGAATTTTAACTATTTTTAGATTACTCAAGATTAAATAAAATTTAAGTTTTAACTATTTTTAGATTACTCGAGATTAAATAAAATTAAGTTTTAACTATTTTTAGATTACTCAAGATTAAATAAAAATGAATTTTAACTATTTTTAGATTACTCAAGATTAAATAAAATAAAGTTTTAACTATTTTTAGATTACTCAAGATTAAATAAAATTAAAGTTTTAACTATTTTTAGATTACTCAAGATTAAATAAAATTAAAGTTTTAACTATTTTTAGATTACTCAAGATTAAATAAAAATGAATTTTAACTATTTTTAGATTACTCAAGATTAAATAAATTAAAGTTTTAACTATTTTTAGATTACTCAAGATTAAATAAAATTAAAGTTTTAACTATTTTTAGATTACTCGAGATTAAATAAAATTAAAGTTTTAACTATTTTTAGATTACTCAAGATTAAATAAAATCAAAGTTTTAACTATTTTTAGATTACTCAAGATTAAATAAAATTAAAGTTTTAACTATTTTTAGATTACTCAAGATTAAATAAAAATGAATTTTAACTATTTTTAGATTACTCAAGATTAAATAAATTTAAGTTTTAACTATTTTTAGATTACTCAAGATTAAATAAAATTAAAGTTTTAACTATTTTTAGATTACTCAAGATTAAATAAAAATGAATTTTAACTATTTTTAGATTACTCAAGATTAAATAAAATAAAGTTTTAACTATTTTTAGATTACTCAAGATTAAATAAAATTAAAGTTTTAACTATTTTTAGATTACTCAAGATTAAATAAAATTAAAGTTTTAACTATTTTTAGATTACTCAAGATTAAATAAAATTAAAGTTTTAACTATTTTTAGATTACTCAAGATTAAATAAAAATGAATTTTAACTATTTTTAGATTACTCAAGATTAAATAAATTAAAGTTTTAACTATTTTTAGATTACTCAAGATTAAATAAAATTAAAGTTTTAACTATTTTTAGATTACTCAAGATTAAATAAAATTAAAGTTTTAACTATTTTTAGATTACTCAAGATTAAATAAAAATGAATTTTAACTATTTTTAGATTACTCAAGATTAAATAAAATTAAAGTTTTAACTATTTTTAGATTACTCAAGATTAAATAAAATTAAAGTTTTAACTATTTTTAGATTACTCAAGATTAAATAAAATTAAGTTTTAACTATTTTTAGATTACTCAAGATTAAATAAAATTAAAGTTTTAACTATTTTTAGATTACTCAAGATTAAATAAAATTAAAGTTTTAACTATTTTTAGATTACTCAAGATTAAATAAAAATGAATTTTAACTATTTTTAGATTACTCAAGATTAAATAAAATAAAGTTTTAACTATTTTTAGATTACTCAAGATTAAATAAAAATGAATTTTAACTATTTTTAGATTACTCAAGATTAAATAAATTTAAGTTTTAACTATTTTTAGATTACTCAAGATTAAATAAAATTAAGTTTTAACTATTTTTAGATTACTCAAGATTAAATAAAATTAAAGTTTTAACTATTTTTAGATTACTCAAGATTAAATAAAATTAAAGTTTTAACTATTTTTAGATTACTCAAGATTAAATAAAAATGAATTTTAACTATTTTTAGATTACTCAAGATTAAATAAAATAAAGTTTTAACTATTTTTAGATTACTCAAGATTAAATAAAATTAAAGTTTTAACTATTTTTAGATTACTCAAGATTAAATAAAAATGAATTTTAACTATTTTTAGATTACTCAAGATTAAATAAAATAAAGTTTTAACTATTTTTAGATTACTCAAGATTAAATAAAATTAAAGTTTTAACTATTTTTAGATTACTCAAGATTAAATAAAATTAAAGTTTTAACTATTTTTAGATTACTCAAGATTAAATAAAATTAAGTTTTAACTATTTTTAGATTACTCAAGATTAAATAAAAATGAATTTTAACTATTTTTAGATTACTCAAGATTAAATAAAATTAAAGTTTTAACTATTTTTAGATTACTCAAGATTAAATAAAATTAAGTTTTAACTATTTTTAGATTACTCAAGATTAAATAAAATTAAAGTTTTAACTATTTTTAGATTACTCAAGATTAAATAAATTTAAGTTTTAACTATTTTTAGATTACTCAAGATTAAATAAATTAAAGTTTTAACTATTTTTAGATACTCAAGATTAAATAAAATAAAGTTTTAACTATTTTTAGATTACTCAAGATTAAATAAAATTAAAGTTTTAACTATTTTTAGATTACTCAAGATTAAATAAAATTAAAGTTTTAACTATTTTTAGATTACTCAAGATTAAATAAAATTAAGTTTTAACTATTTTTAGATTACTCAAGATTAAATAAAATTAAAGTTTTAACTATTTTTAGATTACTCAAGATTAAATAAAAATGAATTTTAACTATTTTTAGATTACTCAAGATTAAATAAAATTAAGTTTTAACTATTTTTAGATTACTCAAGATTAAATAAAATTAAGTTTTAACTATTTTTAGATTACTCAAGATTAAATAAAATTAAAGTTTTAACTATTTTTAGATTACTCAAGATTAAATAAAAATGAATTTTAACTATTTTTAGATTACTCAAGATTAAATAAAATTAAAGTTTTAACTATTTTTAGATTACTCAAGATTAAATAAAATTAAAGTTTTAACTATTTTTAGATTACTCAAGATTAAATAAAATTAAGTTTTAACTATTTTTAGATTACTCAAGATTAAATAAAATTAAAGTTTTAACTATTTTTAGATTACTCAAGATTAAATAAAATTAAAGTTTTAACTATTTTTAGATTACTCAAGATTAAATAAAAATGAATTTTAACTATTTTTAGATTACTCAAGATTAAATAAAATAAAGTTTTAACTATTTTTAGATTACTCAAGATTAAATAAAAATGAATTTTAACTATTTTTAGATTACTCAAGATTAAATAAATTTAAGTTTTAACTATTTTTAGATTACTCAAGATTAAATAAAATTAAGTTTTAACTATTTTTAGATTACTCAAGATTAAATAAAATTAAAGTTTTAACTATTTTTAGATTACTCAAGATTAAATAAAATTAAAGTTTTAACTATTTTTAGATTACTCAAGATTAAATAAAAATGAATTTTAACTATTTTTAGATTACTCAAGATTAAATAAAATAAAGTTTTAACTATTTTTAGATTACTCAAGATTAAATAAAATTAAAGTTTTAACTATTTTTAGATTACTCAAGATTAAATAAAAATGAATTTTAACTATTTTTAGATTACTCAAGATTAAATAAAATAAAGTTTTAACTATTTTTAGATTACTCAAGATTAAATAAAATTAAAGTTTTAACTATTTTTAGATTACTCAAGATTAAATAAAATTAAAGTTTTAACTATTTTTAGATTACTCAAGATTAAATAAAATTAAGTTTTAACTATTTTTAGATTACTCAAGATTAAATAAAAATGAATTTTAACTATTTTTAGATTACTCAAGATTAAATAAAATTAAAGTTTTAACTATTTTTAGATTACTCAAGATTAAATAAAAATGAATTTTAACTATTTTTAGATTACTCAAGATTAAATAAAATTAAAGTTTTAACTATTTTTAGATTACTCAAGATTAAATAAAATTAAGTTTTAACTATTTTTAGATTACTCAAGATTAAATAAAATTAAAGTTTTAACTATTTTTAGATTACTCAAGATTAAATAAATTTAAGTTTTAACTATTTTTAGATTACTCAAGATTAAATAAAATTAAAGTTTTAACTATTTTTAGATTACTCAAGATTAAATAAAATAAAGTTTTAACTATTTTTAGATTACTCAAGATTAAATAAAATTAAAGTTTTAACTATTTTTAGATTACTCAAGATTAAATAAAATTAAAGTTTTAACTATTTTTAGATTACTCAAGATTAAATAAAATTAAGTTTTAACTATTTTTAGATTACTCAAGATTAAATAAAATTAAAGTTTTAACTATTTTTAGATTACTCAAGATTAAATAAAAATGAATTTTAACTATTTTTAGATTACTCAAGATTAAATAAAATTAAAGTTTTAACTATTTTTAGATTACTCAAGATTAAATAAAATTAAGTTTTAACTATTTTTAGATTACTCAAGATTAAATAAAATTAAAGTTTTAACTATTTTTAGATTACTCAAGATTAAATAAAAATGAATTTTAACTATTTTTAGATTACTCAAGATTAAATAAAATTTAAGTTTTAACTATTTTTAGATTACTCAAGATTAAATAAAATTTAAGTTTTAACTATTTTTAGATTACTCAAGATTAAATAAATTAAAGTTTTAACTATTTTTAGATTACTCAAGATTAAATAAAATTAAAGTTTTAACTATTTTTAGATTACTCAAGATTAAATAAATTTAAGTTTTAACTATTTTTAGATTACTCAAGATTAAATAAAATTAAAGTTTTAACTATTTTTAGATTACTCAAGATTAAATAAAATTAAGTTTTAACTATTTTTAGATTACTCAAGATTAAATAAAATTAAGTTTTAACTATTTTTAGATTACTCAAGATTAAATAAAATTAAGTTTTAACTATTTTTAGATTACTCAAGATTAAATAAATTAAAGTTTTAACTATTTTTAGATTACTCAAGATTAAATAAAATTAAAGTTTTAACTATTTTTAGATTACTCAAGATTAAATAAAAATGAATTTTAACTATTTTTAGATTACTCAAGATTAAATAAAATAAAGTTTTAACTATTTTTAGATTACTCAAGATTAAATAAAATTAAGTTTTAACTATTTTTAGATTACTCAAGATTAAATAAATTTAAGTTTTAACTATTTTTAGATTACTCAAGATTAAATAAAAATGAATTTTAACTATTTTTAGATTACTCAAGATTAAATAAAATTAAGTTTTAACTATTTTTAGATTACTCAAGATTAAATAAAATTAAAGTTTTAACTATTTTTAGATTACTCAAGATTAAATAAATTAAAGTTTTAACTATTTTTAGATTACTCAAGATTAAATAAAATTAAAGTTTTAACTATTTTTAGATTACTCGAGATTAAATAAAATTTAAGTTTTAACTATTTTTAGATTACTCAAGATTAAATAAAATTAAAGTTTTAACTATTTTTAGATTACTCAAGATTAAATAAAATTAAGTTTTAACTATTTTTAGATTACTCAAGATTAAATAAAATTAAGTTTTAACTATTTTTAGATTACTCAAGATTAAATAAAATTAAGTTTTAACTATTTTTAGATTACTCAAGATTAAATAAATTAAAGTTTTAACTATTTTTAGATTACTCAAGATTAAATAAAATTAAAGTTTTAACTATTTTTAGATTACTCAAGATTAAATAAAAATGAATTTTTAACTATTTTTAGATTACTCAAGATTAAATAAAATAAAGTTTTAACTATTTTTAGATTACTCAAGATTAAATAAAATTAAGTTTTAACTATTTTTAGATTACTCAAGATTAAATAAATTTAAGTTTTAACTATTTTTAGATTACTCAAGATTAAATAAAAATGAATTTTAACTATTTTTAGATTACTCAAGATTAAATAAAATTAAGTTTTAACTATTTTTAGATTACTCAAGATTAAATAAAATTAAAGTTTTAACTATTTTTAGATTACTCAAGATTAAATAAATTAAAGTTTTAACTATTTTTAGATTACTCAAGATTAAATAAAATTAAAGTTTTAACTATTTTTAGATTACTCGAGATTAAATAAAATTAAGTTTTAACTATTTTTAGATTACTCAAGATTAAATAAAATTAAAGTTTTAACTATTTTTAGATTACTCAAGATTAAATAAAATTTAAGTTTTAACTATTTTTAGATTACTCAAGATTAAATAAATTAAAGTTTTAACTATTTTTAGATTACTCAAGATTAAATAAAATTAAAGTTTTAACTATTTTTAGATTACTCAAGATTAAATAAAATTAAAGTTTTAACTATTTTTAGATTACTCAAGATTAAATAAATTAAAGTTTTAACTATTTTTAGATTACTCAAGATTAAATAAAATTAAAGTTTTAACTATTTTTAGATTACTCAAGATTAAATAAAATTAAAGTTTTAACTATTTTTAGATTACTCAAGATTAAATAAAAATGAATTTTAACTATTTTTAGATTACTCAAGATTAAATAAAATTAAAGTTTTAACTATTTTTAGATTACTCAAGATTAAATAAATTTAAGTTTTAACTATTTTTAGATTACTCAAGATTAAATAAAATTAAAGTTTTAACTATTTTTAGATTACTCAAGATTAAATAAAATTAAGTTTTAACTATTTTTAGATTACTCAAGATTAAATAAAATTAAGTTTTAACTATTTTTAGATTACTCAAGATTAAATAAATTAAAGTTTTAACTATTTTTAGATTACTCAAGATTAAATAAAATTAAAGTTTTAACTATTTTTAGATTACTCAAGATTAAATAAAAATGAATTTTAACTATTTTTAGATTACTCAAGATTAAATAAAATAAAGTTTTAACTATTTTTAGATTACTCAAGATTAAATAAAATTAAAGTTTTAACTATTTTTAGATAACTCAAGATTAAATAAAATTAAAGTTTTAACTATTTTTAGATTACTCAAGATTAAATAAAATTAAGTTTTAACTATTTTTAGATTACTCAAGATTAAATAAAATTAAAGTTTTAACTATTTTTAGATTACTCAAGATTAAATAAAATTAAAGTTTTAACTATTTTTAGATTACTCAAGATTAAATAAAATTAAAGTTTTAACTATTTTTAGATTACTCAAGATTAAATAAAATTAAAGTTTTAACTATTTTTAGATTACTCAAGATTAAATAAATTTAAGTTTTAACTATTTTTAGATTACTCAAGATTAAATAAAAATGAATTTTAACTATTTTTAGATTACTCAAGATTAAATAAAATTAAGTTTTAACTATTTTTAGATTACTCAAGATTAAATAAAATTAAAGTTTTAACTATTTTTAGATTACTCGAGATTAAATAAAATTTAAGTTTTAACTATTTTTAGATTACTCAAGATTAAATAAAATTAAGTTTTAACTATTTTTAGATTACTCAAGATTAAATAAAATTAAAGTTTTAACTATTTTTAGATTACTCAAGATTAAATAAAATTAAGTTTTAACTATTTTTAGATTACTCAAGATTAAATAAAATTAAAGTTTTAACTATTTTTAGATTACTCAAGATTAAATAAAATTAAAGTTTTAACTATTTTTAGATTACTCAAGATTAAATAAAATTAAAGTTTTAACTATTTTTAGATAACTCAAGATTAAATAAAATTAAAGTTTTAACTATTTTTAGATTACTCAAGATTAAATAAAATTAAGTTTTAACTATTTTTAGATTACTCAAGATTAAATAAAATTAAAGTTTTAACTATTTTTAGATTACTCAAGATTAAATAAAAATGAATTTTAACTATTTTTAGATTACTCAAGATTAAATAAAATTAAAGTTTTAACTATTTTTAGATTACTCAAGATTAAATAAAATTAAGTTTTAACTATTTTTAGATTACTCAAGATTAAATAAAAATGAATTTTAACTATTTTTAGATTACTCAAGATTAAATAAATTAAAGTTTTAACTATTTTTAGATTACTCAAGATTAAATAAAATTAAAGTTTTAACTATTTTTGATTACTCGAGATTAAATAAAATTTAAGTTTTAACTATTTTTAGATTACTCAAGATTAAATAAAATTAAAGTTTTAACTATTTTTAGATTACTCAAGATTAAATAAAATTAAAGTTTTAACTATTTTTAGATTACTCGAGACTAAATAAGTTAAAGTTTTAACTATTTTTAGATTACTCAAGATTAAATAAAATTAAGTTTTAACTATTTTTAGATTACTCAAGATTAAATAAAATTAAAGTTTTAACTATTTTTAGATTACTCAAGATTAAATAAAATTAAAGTTTTAACTATTTTTAGATTACTCAAGATTAAATAAAATTAAAGTTTTAACTAGATTTTTAGATTACTCAAGATTAAATAAAATTAAAGTTTTAACTATTTTTAGATTACTCGAGATTAAATAAAATTAAGTTTTAACTATTTTTAGATTACTCGAGATTAAATAAAATTAAAGTTTTAACTATTTTTAGATTACTCAAGATTAAATAAAATAAAGTTTTAACTATTTTTAGATTACTCAAGATTAAATAAAATTAAGTTTTAACTATTTTTAGATTACTCAAGATTAAATAAAATTAAAGTTTTAACTATTTTTAGATTACTCGAGACTAAATAAGTTAAAGTTTTAACTATTTTTAGATTACTCAAGATTAAATAAATTTAAGTTTTAACTATTTTTAGATTACTCAAGATTAAATAAAATTAAAGTTTTAACTATTTTTAGATTACTCAAGATTAAATAAAATTAAGTTTTAACTATTTTTAGATTACTCAAGATTAAATAAAATAAAGTTTTAACTATTTTTAGATTACTCAAGATTAAATAAAATTAAGTTTTAACTATTTTTAGATTACTCAAGATTAAATAAAATTAAGTTTTAACTATTTTTAGATTACTCAAGATTAATAAAATTAAAGTTTTAACTATTTTTAGATTACTCAAGATTAAATAAAATTAAAGTTTTAACTATTTTTAGATTACTCAAGATTAAATAAAATTAAAGTTTTAACTATTTTTAGATTACTCAAGATTAAATAAAATTAAAGTTTTAACTATTTTTAGATTACTCAAGATTAAATAAAATAAAGTTTTAACTATTTTTAGATTACTCAAGATTAAATAAAATTAAGTTTTAACTATTTTTAGATTACTCAAGATTAAATAAAATTAAAGTTTTAACTATTTTTAGATTACTCGAGACTAAAATAAGTTAAAGTTTTAACTATTTTTAGATTACTCAAGATTAAATAAAATTAAAGTTTTAACTATTTTTAGATTACTCAAGATTAAATAAAATTAAGTTTTAACTATTTTTAGATTACTCAAGATTAAATAAAATTAAAGTTTTAACTATTTTTAGATTACTCGAGACTAAATAAGTTAAAGTTTTAACTATTTTTAGATTACTCAAGATTAAATAAAATTAAAGTTTTAACTATTTTAGATTACTCAAGATTAAATAAAATTAAGTTTTAACTATTTTTAGATTACTCAAGACTAAATAAGTTAAAGTTTTAACTATTTTTAGATTACTCAAGATTAAATAAAATTAAGTTTTAACTATTTTTAGATTACTCAAGATTAAATAAAATTAAAGTTTTAACTATTTTTAGATTACTCAAGATTAAATAAAATTAAAGTTTTAACTATTTTTAGATTACTCGAGATTAAATAAATTTAAGTTTTAACTATTTTTAGATTACTCGAGATTAAATAAAATTAAGTTTTAACTATTTTTAGATTACTCGAGATTAAATAAAATTTAAGTTTTAACTATTTTTAGATTACTCAAGATTAAATAAAATTAAGTTTTAACTATTTTTAGATTACTCAAGATTAAATAAAATGAATTTTAACTATTTTTAGATTACTCAAGATTAAATAAATTTAAAGTTTTAACTATTTTTAGATTACTCAAGATTAAATAAAATTAAGTTTTAACTATTTTTAGATTACTCAAAATTAAATAAAATTGAAGTTTTAACTATTTTTAGATTACTCGAGATTAAATAAAATTAAAGTTTTAACTATTTTTAGATTACTCAAGATTAAATAAAATTAAAGTTTTAACTATTTTTAGATTACTCAAGATTAAATAAAATTAAAGTTTTAACTATTTTTAGATTACTCAAGATTAAATAAAATGAATTTTAACTATTTTTAGATTACTCAAGATTAAATAAATTTAAGTTTTAACTATTTTTAGATTACTCGAGATTAAATAAAATTTAAGTTTTAACTATTTTTAGATTACTCAAGATTAAATAAAATTTAAGTTTTAACTATTTTTAGATTACTCAAGATTAAATAAAAATGAATTTTAACTATTTTTAGATTACTCAAGATTAAATAAAATTAAGTTTTAACTATTTTTAGATTACTCAAGATTAAATAAAATTAAAGTTTTAAATATTTTTAGATTACTCAAGATTAAATAAAAATGAATTTTAACTATTTTTAGATTACTCAAGATTAAATAAAATAAAGTTTTAACTATTTTTAGATTACTCAAGATTAAATAAAATTAAAGTTTTAACTATTTTTAGATTACTCAAGATTAAATAAAATTAAAGTTTTAACTATTTTTAGATTACTCAAGATTAAATAAAATTAAAGTTTTAACTATTTTTAGATTACTCAAGATTAAATAAAATTTAAGTTTTAACTATTTTTAGATTACTCAAGATTAAATAAAATTAAGTTTTAACTATTTTTAGATTACTCAAGATTAAATAAAAAGAATTTTAACTATTTTTAGATTACTCAAGATTAAATAAAATTAAAGTTTTAACTATTTTTAGATTACTCAAGATTAAATAAATTTAAGTTTTAACTATTTTTAGATTACTCAAGATTAAATAAAAATGAATTTTAACTATTTTTAGATTACTCGAGATTAAATAAAATTAAAGTTTTAACTATTTTTAGATTACTCAAGATTAAATAAAATTAAAGTTTTAACTATTTTTAGATTACTCAAGATTAAATAAAAATGAATTTTAACTATTTTTAGATTACTCGAGATTAAATAAAATTAAAGTTTTAACTATTTTTAGATTACTCAAGATTAAATAAAATTAAGTTTTAACTATTTTTAGATTACTCAAGATTAAATAAAATTAAAGTTTTAACTATTTTTAGATTACTCAAGATTAAATAAAAATGAATTTTAACTATTTTTAGATTACTCGAGATTAAATAAAATTAAAGTTTTAACTATTTTTAGATTACTCAAGATTAAATAAAATTTAAGTTTTAAACTATTTTTAGATTACTCAAGATTAAATAAAAATTTTTAACTATTTTTAGATTTTTAAATAAATTTAAGTTTTAACTATTTTTAGATTACTCAAGATTAAATAAAATTAAAGTTTTAACTATTTTTAGATTACTCAAGATTAAATAAAATTAAGTTTTAACTATTTTTAGATTACTCAAGATTAAATAAAATTAAGTTTTAAGATTTCGAGATTAAATAAAATTAAAGTTTTAACTATTTTTAGATTACTCAAGATTAAATAAAATTAAGTTTTAACTATTTTTAGATTACTCAAGATTAAATAAAAATGAATTTTAACTATTTTTAGATTTTTAAATAAATTTAAGTTTTAACTATTTTTAGATTACTCAAGATTAAATAAAATTTTTTAACTATTTTTAGATTTCAAGATTAAATAAAAATGAATTTTAACTATTTTTAGATTACTCAAGATTAAATAAAATAAAGTTTTAACTATTTTTAGATTACTCAAGATTAAATAAAATTAAAGTTTTAACTATTTTTAGATTACTCAAGATTAAATAAAATTAAAGTTTTAACTATTTTAGATTACTCAAGATTAAATAAAATTAAAGTTTTAACTATTTTTAGATTACTCAAGATTAAATAAAAAGAATTTTAACTATTTTTAGATTACTCAAGATTAAATAAAATTAAAGTTTTAACTATTTTTAGATTACTCAAGATTAAATAAAATTAAGTTTTAACTATTTTTAGATTACTCAAGATTAAATAAAATTAAAGTTTTAACTATTTTTAGATTACTCAAGATTAAATAAAATTAAAGTTTTAACTATTTTTAGATTACTCAAGATTAAATAAAATTAAAGTTTTAACTATTTTTAGATTACTCAAGATTAAATAAAATTAAAGTTTTAACTATTTTTAGATTACTCAAGATTAAATAAAATTAAGTTTT
Source organism: Loxodes magnus (assembly GCA_946699065.1). Classification (NCBI taxonomy): domain Eukaryota; phylum Ciliophora; class Karyorelictea; order Loxodida; family Loxodidae; genus Loxodes; species Loxodes magnus. The sequence continues at coordinate 59,827 of CAMPDV010001973.1, read as the reverse complement.
AACTATTTTTAGATTACTCAAGATTAAATAAAATTAAAGTTTTAACTATTTTTAGATTACTCAAGATTAAATAAAAATGAAGTTTTAACTATTTTTAGATTACTCAAGATTAAATAAAATTAAAGTTTTAACTATTTTTAGATTACTCAAGATTAAATAAAATTAAAGTTTTAAACTATTTTTAGATTACTCAAGATTAAATAAAATTAAAACTATTTTTAGATTTCAAGATTAAATAAAATTAAAGTTTTAACTATTTTTAGATTACTCAAGATTAAATAAAAATAAGTTTTAACTATTTTTAGATTACTCAAGATTAAATAAATTTAAGTTTTAACTATTTTTAGATTACTCAAGATTAAATAAAATTAAAGTTTTAACTATTTTTAGATTACTCAAGATTAAATAAAAATGAAAACTATTTTTAGATTACTTTAACTATTTTTAGATTACTCAAGATTAAATAAAATTAAAGTTTTAACTATTTTTAGATTACTCAAGATTAAATAAAATAAAGTTTTAACTATTTTTAGATTACTCAAGATTAAATAAAATTAAAGTTTTAACTATTTTTAGATTACTCAAGATTAAATAAAATTAAGTTTTAACTATTTTTAGATTACTCAAGATTAAATAAAATTAAAGTTTTAACTATTTTTAGATTACTCAAGATTAAATAAAATTAAAGTTTTAACTATTTTTAGATTACTCAAGATTAAATAAAATGAAGTTTTAACTATTTTTAGATTACTCAAGATTAAATAAAATTAAAGTTTTAACTATTTTTAGATTACTCAAGATTAAATAAAATTTAAGTTTTAACTATTTTTAGATTACTCAAGATTAAATAAAATTAAAGTTTTAACTATTTTTAGATTACTCAAGATTAAATAAAAATAAAGTTTTAACTATTTTTAGATTACTCAAGATTAAATAAAATTTAAGTTTTAACTATTTTTAGATTACTCAAGATTAAATAAAATTAAAGTTTTAACTATTTTTAGATTACTCAAGATTAAATAAAAATGAATTTTAACTATTTTTAGATTACTCAAGATTAAATAAAATTAAAGTTTTAACTATTTTTAGATTACTCAGAGATTTTAAATAAAAAGATTAAATAAAATTAAGTTTTAACTATTTTTAGATTACTCAAGATTAAATAAAAATGAATTTTAACTATTTTTAGATTACTCAAGATTAAATAAAATTAAGTTTTAACTATTTTTAGATTACTCAAGATTAAATAAAATTAAAGTTTTAACTATTTTTAGATTACTCAAGATTAAATAAAAATGAATTTTAACTATTTTTAGATTACTCGAGATTAAATAAAATTAAAGTTTTAACTATTTTTAGATTACTCAAGATTAAATAAAATTAAAGTTTTAACTATTTTTAGATTACTCAAGATTAAATAAAATTAAGTTTTAACTATTTTTAGATTACTCAAGATTAAATAAAAATGAATTTTAACTATTTTTAGATTACTCGAGATTAAATAAAATTAAAGTTTTAACTATTTTTAGATTACTCGAGATTAAATAAAATTTAAGTTTTAAACTATTTTTAGATTACTCAAGATTAAATAAAATTAAGTTTTAACTATTTTTAGATTACTCAAGATTAAATAAAAATGAAGTTTTAACTATTTTTAGATTACTCAAGATTAAATAAAATTAAAGTTTTAACTATTTTTAGATTACTCAAGATTAAATAAAATTAAAGTTTTAACTATTTTTAGATTACTCAAGATTAAATAAAAATGAATTTTAACTATTTTTAGATTACTCAAGATTAAATAAAATTAAGTTTTAACTATTTTTAGATTACTCAAGATTAAATAAAATTAAAGTTTTAACTATTTTTAGATTACTCAAGATTAAATAAAATTAAAGTTTTAACTATTTTTAGATTACTCAAGATTAAATAAAAATGAAGTTTTAACTATTTTTAGATTACTCGAGATTAAATAAAATTTAAGTTTTAACTATTTTTAGATTACTCAAGATTAAATAAAATTAAAGTTTTAACTATTTTTAGATTACTCAAGATTAAATAAAAATGAATTTTAACTATTTTTAGATTACTCAAGATTAAATAAATTTAAGTTTTAACTATTTTTAGATTACTCAAGATTAAATAAAATTAAAGTTTTAACTATTTTTAGATTACTCAAGATTAAATAAAAATGAATTTTAACTATTTTTAGATTACTCAAGAGAACTATAATTACTAAATTAAATAAAATTAAAGTTTTAACTATTTTTAGATTACTCGAGATTAATTACTAAATTAAATTTTAAGTTTTAACTATTTTTAGATTACTCAAGATTAAATAAAATTAAAGTTTTAACTATTTTTAGATTACTCAAGATTAAATAAAAATGAATTTTAACTATTTTTAGATTACTCAAGATTAAATAAATTTAAGTTTTAACTATTTTTAGATTACTCAAGATTAAATAAAATTAAAGTTTTAACTATTTTTAGATTACTCAAGATTAAATAAAAATGAATTTTAACTATTTTTAGATTACTCAAGATTAAATAAAATTTAAGTTTTAAACTATTTTTAGATTACTCAAGATTAAATAAAATTAAAGTTTTAACTATTTTTAGATTACTCAAGATTAAATAAAATTAAGTTTTAACTATTTTTAGATTACTCAAGATTAAATAAAATTTAAGTTTTAACTATTTTTAGATTACTCAAGATTAAATAAAATTAAAGTTTTAACTATTTTTAGATTACTCAAGATTAAATAAAATTAAGTTTTAACTATTTTTAGATTACTCAAGATTAAATAAAATTAAGTTTTAACTATTTTTAGATTACTCAAGATTAAATAAAATTAAAGTTTTAACTATTTTTAGATTACTCAAGATTAAATAAAATTAAAGTTTTAACTATTTTTAGATTACTCAAGATTAAATAAAATTAAAGTTTTAACTATTTTTAGATTACTCAAGATTAAATAAAAATGAAGTTTTAACTATTTTTAGATTACTCAAGATTAAATAAAATTTAAGTTTTAACTATTTTTAGATTACTCGAGATTAAATAAAATTAAAGTTTTAACTATTTTTAGATTACTCAAGATTAAATAAAATTAAAGTTTTAACTATTTTTAGATTACTCAAGATTAAATAAAATTAAGTTTTAACTATTTTTAGATTACTCAAGATTAAATAAAATTAAAGTTTTAACTATTTTTAGATTACTCGAGATTAAATAAAATTAAGTTTTAACTATTTTTAGATTACTCAAGATTAAATAAAATTAAAGTTTTAACTATTTTTAGATTACTCGAGACTAAATAAGTTAAAGTTTTAACTATTTTTAGATTACTCAAGATTAAATAAAATTAAAGTTTTAACTATTTTTAGATTACTCAAGATTAAATAAAATTAAGATTTTAACTATTTTTAGATTACTCAAGATTAAATAAAAATGAATTTTAACTATTTTTAGATTACTCAAGATTAAATAAAATTAAGTTTTAACTATTTTTAGATTACTCAAGATTAAATAAAATTAAAGTTTTAACTATTTTTAGATTACTCGAGATTAAATAAAATTTAAGTTTTAACTATTTTTAGATTACTCAAGATTAAATAAATTTAAGTTTTAACTATTTTTAGATTACTCAAGATTAAATAAAATTAAAGTTTTAACTATTTTTAGATTACTCAAGATTAAATAAAATTTAAGTTTTAACTATTTTTAGATTACTCAAGATTAAATAAATTAAAGTTTTAACTATTTTTAGATTACTCAAGATTAAATAAAATTAAGTTTTAACTATTTTTAGATTACTCAAGATTAAATAAAATTTAAGTTTTAACTATTTTTAGATTACTCAAGATTAAATAAAATTAAAGTTTTAACTATTTTTAGATTACTCAAGATTAAATAAAATTAAAGTTTTAACTATTTTTAGATTACTCAAGATTAAATAAAATAAAGTTTTAACTATTTTTAGATTACTCAAGATTAAATAAAATTAAAGTTTTAACTATTTTTAGATTACTCAAGATTAAATAAAATAAGTTTTAACTATTTTTAGATTACTCAAGATTAAATAAAATTAAAGTTTTAACTATTTTTAGATTACTCAAGATTAAATAAAATTAAGTTTTAACTATTTTTAGATTACTCAAGATTAAATAAAATTAAGTTTTAACTATTTTTAGATTACTCAAGATTAAAATAAAATTAAAGTTTAACTATTTTTAGATTACTCAAGATTAAATAAAATTAAGTTTTAACTATTTTTAGATTACTCAAGATTAAATAAATTTTAAGTTTTAACTATTTTTAGATTACTCAAGATTAAATAAAATTAAAGTTTTAACTATTTTTAGATTACTCAAGATTAAATAAATTTAAGTTTTAACTATTTTTAGATTACTCAAGATTAAATAAATTAAGTTTTAACTATTTTTAGATTACTCAAGATTAAATAAATTTTAAGTTTTAACTATTTTTAGATTACTCAAGATTAAATAAAATTAAAGTTTTAACTATTTTTTAGATTACTCAAGATTAAATAAATTTAAGTTTTAACTATTTTTAGATTACTCAAGATTAAATAAAATTAAAGTTTTAACTATTTTTAGATTACTCGAGACTAAATAAGTTAAAGTTTTAACTATTTTTAGATTACTCAAGATTAAATAAAATTAAGTTTTAACTATTTTTAGATTACTCAAGATTAAATAAAATTAAAGTTTTAACTATTTTTAGATTACTCAAGATTAAATAAAATTTAAGTTTTAACTATTTTTAGATTACTCAAGATTAAATAAAATTAAGTTTTAACTATTTTTAGATTACTCAAGATTAAATAAAATTAAAGTTTTAACTATTTTTAGATTACTCAAGATTAAATAAAATTAAGTTTTAACTATTTTTAGATTACTCAAGATTAAATAAAATTAAGTTTTAACTATTTTTAGATTACTCAAGATTAAATTAAAATTAAGTTTTAACTATTTTTAGATTACTCAAGATTAAAATAAAATTAAGTTTTAACTATTTTTAGATTACTCAAGATTAAATAAAATTAAAGTTTTAACTATTTTTAGATTACTCAAGATTAAATAAAATTAAAGTTTTAACTATTTTTAGATTACTCAAGATTAAATAAAATTAAAGTTTTAACTATTTTTAGATTACTCAAGATTAAATAAAATTAAAGTTTTAACTATTTTTAGATTACTCAGAGACTAAATAAGTTAAAAGTTTTAACTATTTTTAGATTACTCAAGATTAAATAAAAATGAATTTTAACTATTTTTAGATTACTCAAGATTAAATAAAATTAAGTTTTAACTATTTTTAGATTACTCAAGATTAAATAAAATTAAAGTTTTAACTATTTTTAGATTACTCAAGATTAAATAAAATTAAAGTTTTAACTATTTTTAGATTACTCAAGATTAAATAAAATTAAAGTTTTAACTATTTTTAGATTACTCAAGATTAAATAAAATTTAAGTTTTAACTATTTTTAGATTACTCAAGATTAAATAAAATTAAAGTTTTAACTATTTTTAGATTACTCAAGATTAAATAAAATTAAGTTTTAACTATTTTTAGATTACTCAAGATTAAATAAAATTAAAGTTTTAACTATTTTTTAGATTACTCAAGATTAAATAAAATTAAGTTTTAACTATTTTTAGATTACTCAAGATTAAATAAAATTAAAGTTTTAACTATTTTTAGATTACTCAAGATTAAATAAAATTTAAGTTTTAACTATTTTTAGATTACTCAAGATTAAATAAAATTAAGTTTTAACTATTTTTAGATTACTCGAGATTAAATAAAATTAAAGTTTTAACTATTTTTAGATTACTCAAGATTAAATAAAATTTAAGTTTTAACTATTTTTAGATTACTCAAGATTAAATAAAATTAAAGTTTTAACTATTTTTAGATTACTCAAGATTAAATAAAATTAAGTTTTAACTATTTTTAGATTACTCAAGATTAAATAAAATTAAAGTTTTAACTATTTTTAGATTACTCAAGATTAAATAAAATTAAGTTTTAACTATTTTTAGATTACTCAAGATTAAATAAAATTAAGTTTTAACTATTTTTAGATTACTCGAGACTAAATAAGTTAAAGTTTTAACTATTTTTAGATTACTCAAGATTAATTAAATTAATCTTGAGTAATCTAAAAATAGTTAAAACTTTAACTTATTTAGTCTCGAGTAATCTAAAAATAGTTAAAACTTAATTTTATTTAATCTTGAGTAATCTAAAAATAGTTAAAACTTAATTTTATTTAATCTTGAGTAATCTAAAAATAGTTAAAACTTTAATTTTATTTAATCTTGAGTAATCTAAAAATAGTTAAAACTTAATTTTATTTAATCTTGAGTAATCTAAAAATAGTTAAAACTTTAATTTTATTTAATCTTGAGTAATCTAAAAATAGTTAAAACTTAAATTTTATTTAATCTTGAGTAATCTAAAAATAGTTAAAACTTTAATTTTATTTAATCTCGAGTAATCTAAAAATAGTTAAAACTTAATTTTATTTAATCTTGAGTAATCTAAAAATAGTTAAAACTTAAATTTTATTTAATCTTGAGTAATCTAAAAATAGTTAAAACTTTAATTTTATTTAATCTTGAGTAATCTAAAAATAGTTTAAAACTTAATTTTATTTAATCTTGAGTAATCTAAAAATAGTTAAAACTTTAATTTTATTTAATCTTGAGTAATCTAAAAATAGTTAAAACTTAATTTTATTTAATCTTGAGTAATCTAAAAATAGGTTAAAACTTTAATTTTATTTAATCTTGAGTAATCTAAAAATAGTTAAAACTTAAATTTTATTAATCTTGAGTAATCTAAAAATAGTTAAAACTTTAATTTTATTTAATCTTGAGTAATCTAAAAATAGTTAAAACTTTAATTTTATTTAATCTTGAGTAATCTAAAAATAGTTAAAACTTAATTTTATTTAATCTTGAGTAATCTAAAAATAGTTAAACTTAATTTTATTTAATCTTGAGTAATCTAAAAATAGTTAAAATTCATTTTTATTTAATCTTGAGTAATCTAAAAATAGTTAAAACTTTAACTTATTTAGTCTCGAGTAATCTAAAAATAGTTAAAACTTTAATTTTATTTAATCTTGAGTAATCTAAAAATAGTTAAAACTTTAATTTTATTTAATCTTGAGTAATCTAAAAATAGTTAAAACTTTAATTTTATTTAATCTTGAGTAATCTAAAAATAGTTAAAACTTTAATTTTATTTAATCTTGAGTAATCTAAAAATAGTTAAAACTTTAATTTTATTTAATCTTGAGTAATCTAAAAATAGTTAAAACTTAATTTTATTTAATCTTGAGTAATCTAAAAATAGTTAAAACTTAATTTTATTTAATCTTGAGTAATCTAAAAATAGTTAAAACTTAATTTTATTTAATCTTGAGTAATCTAAAAATAGTTAAAACTTTAATTTTATTTAATCTTGAGTAATCTAAAAATAGTTAAAACTTAATTTTATTTAATCTTGAGTAATCTAAAAATAGTTAAAACTTAAATTTTATTTAATCTTGAGTAATCTAAAAATAGTTAAAACTTTAATTTTATTTAATCTTGAGTAATCTAAAAATAGTTAAAACTTAATTTTATTTAATCTTGAGTAATCTAAAAATAGTTAAAACTTTAACTTTATTTAATCTCGAGTAATCTAAAAATAGTTAAAACTTTAATTTTATTTAATCTTGAGTAATCTAAAAATAGTTAAAACTTAAATTTATTTAATCTTGAGTAATCTAAAAATAGTTAAAACTTTAATTTTATTTAATCTTGAGTAATCTAAAAATAGTTAAAACTTTAAATTTATTTAATCTTGAGTAATCTAAAAATAGTTAAAACTTTAATTTTATTTAATCTTGAGTAATCTAAAAATAGTTAAAACTTTAATTTTATTTAATCTTGAGTAATCTAAAAATAGTTAAAACTTTAATTTATTTAATCTTGAGTAATCTAAAAATAGTTAAAATTCAATTTTATTTAATCTTGAGTAATCTAAAAATAGTTAAAACTTAATTTTATTTAATCTTGAGTAATCTAAAAATAGTTAAAACTTTAATTTTATTTAGTAATCTAAAAATAGTTAAAACTCTTGAGTAATCTAAAAATAGTTTAAAACTTTAATTTTATTTAATCTTGAGTAATCTAAAAATAGTTAAAACTTTAATTTTATTTAATCTTGAGTAATCTAAAAATAGTTAAAACTTAATTTTATTTAATCTTGAGTAATCTAAAAATAGTTAAAACTTTAATTTTATTTAATCTTGAGTAATCTAAAAATAGTTAAAACTTTATTTTATTTAATCTTGAGTAATCTAAAAAAAGTTAAAACTTTAATTTTATTTAATCTTGAGTAATCTAAAAATAGTTAAAACTTTAATTTTATTTAATCTTGAGTAATCTAAAAATAGTTAAAACTTTATTTTATTTAATCTTGAGTAATCTAAAAATAGTTAAAACTTAATTTTATTTAATCTTGAGTAATCTAAAAATAGTTAAAACTTTAACTTTATTTAATCTTGAGTAATCTAAAAATAGTTAAAACTTAAATTTTATTTAATCTTGAGTAATCTAAAAATAGTTAAAACTTTAATTTTATTTAATCTTGAGTAATCTAAAAATAGTTAAAACTTTAACTTATTTAGTCTTGAGTAATCTAAAAATAGTTAAAACTTTAATTTTATTTAATCTCGAGTAATCTAAAAATAGTTTAAAACTTTAATTTTATTTAATCTTGAGTAATCTAAAAATAGTTAAAACTTTAATTTTATTTAATCTTGAGTAATCTAAAAATAGTTAAAACTTCAATTTTATTTAATCTTGAGTAATCTAAAAATAGTTAAAACTTTATTTTATTTAATCTTGAGTAATCTAAAAATAGTTAAAATTTAATTTTATTTAATCTTGAGTAATCTAAAAATAGTTTAAAACTTTAACTTATTTAGTCTTGAGTAATCTAAAAATAGTTAAAACTTTAATTTTATTTAATCTTGAGTAATCTAAAAATAGTTAAAACTTAATTTTTATTTAATCTTGAGTAATCTAAAAATAGTTAAAACTTTAATTTTATTTAATCTTGAGTAATCTAAAAATAGTTTAAAACTTTATTTTATTTAATCTTGAGTAATCTAAAAATAGTTAAAACTTTAATTTTATTTAATCTTGAGTAATCTAAAAATAGTTAAAACTTTAACTTATTTAATCTCGAGTAATCTAAAAATAGTTAAAACTTTAATTTTATTTAATCTTGAGTAATCTAAAAATAGTTAAAACTTTAATTTTATTTAATCTTGAGTAATCTAAAAATAGTTAAAACTTTAATTTTATTTAATCTTGAGTAATCTAAAAATAGTTAAAACTTAAATTTTATTTAATCTTGAGTAATCTAAAAATAGTTAAAACTTTAATTTTATTTAATCTTGAGTAATCTAAAAATAGTTAAAACTTAAATTTATTTAATCTTGAGTAATCTAAAAATAGTTTAAAATTTAATTTATTTAATCTTGAGTAATCTAAAAATAGTTAAAACTTAATTTTATTTAATCTTGAGTAATCTAAAAATAGTTAAAACTTAAATTTTATTTAATCTTGAGTAATCTAAAAATAGTTAAAACTTTAATTTTATTTAATCTTGAGTAATCTAAAAATAGTTAAAACTTTAATTTTATTTAATCTTGAGTAATCTAAAAATAGTTAAAACTTTAATTTATTTAATCTTGAGTAATCTAAAAATAGTTAAAATTTATTTTATTTAATCTTGAGTAATCTAAAAATAGTTAAAACTTTAATTTTATTTAATCTTGAGTAATCTAAAAATAGTTAAAACTTAAATTTATTTAATCTTGAGTAATCTAAAAATAGTTAAAACTTAATTTTTATTTAATCTTGAGTAATCTAAAAATAGTTAAAACTTTAATTTTATTTAATCTTGAGTAATCTAAAAATAGTTAAAACTTAAATTTTATTTAATCTTGAGTAATCTAAAAATAGTTAAAACTTAATTTTATTTAATCTTGAGTAATCTAAAAATAGTTAAAACTTTAATTTTATTTAATCTTGAGTAATCTAAAAATAGTTAAAACTTAAATTTTATTTAATCTTGAGTAATCTAAAAATAGTTAAAATTCATTTTTATTTAATCTTGAGTAATCTAAAAATAGTTAAAACTTTAATTTTATTTAATCTTGAGTAATCTAAAAATAGTTAAAACTTTAATCTTGAGTAATTTAGTTTATCATTTTTATTTAATCTTGAGTAATCTAAAAATAGTTAAAACTTTAATTTTATTTAATCTTGAGTAATCTAAAAATAGTTAAAACTTAAATTTATTTAATCTTGAGTAATCTAAAAATAGTTAAAACTTCATTTTTATTTAATCTTGAGTAATCTAAAAATAGTTAAAACTTTAATTTTATTTAATCTTGAGTAATCTAAAAATAGTTAAAACTTTAATTTTATTTAATCTTGAGTAATCTAAAAATAGTTAAAACTTTAATTTTATTTAATCTTGAGTAATCTAAAAATAGTTAAAATTTAATTTTATTTAATCTTGAGTAATCTAAAAATAGTTAAAACTTAATTTTATTTAATCTTGAGTAATCTAAAAATAGTTAAAACTTTAATTTTATTTAATCTTGAGTAATCTAAAAATAGTTAAAACTTTAATTTTATTTAATCTTGAGTAATCTAAAAATAGTTAAAACTTAATTTTATTTAATCTTGAGTAATCTAAAAATAGTTAAAACTTAAAACTCGAGTTCAAAAATTTTAATTTTATTTATCTTGAGTAATCTAAAAATAGTTAAAACTTTAATTTTATTTAATCTTGAGTAATCTAAAAATAGTTAAAACTTAATTTTATTTAATCTTGAGTAATCTAAAAATAGTTAAAACTTTAATTTTATTTTAATCTTGAGTAATCTAAAAATAGTTAAAACTTTAACTTTATTTAGTCTTGAGTAATCTAAAAATAGTTAAAACTTTAATTTTATTTAATCTTGAGTAATCTAAAAATAGTTAAAACTTTAATTTTATTTAATCTTGAGTAATCTAAAAATAGTTAAAACTTTAATTTTATTTAATCTTGAGTAATCTAAAAATAGTTAAAACTTCAATTTTATTTAATCTTGAGTAATCTAAAAATAGTTAAAACTTTATTTTATTTAATCTTGAGTAATCTAAAAATAGTTAAAACTTTAACTTATTTAGTCTCGAGTAATCTAAAAATAGTTAAAAACTTTAATTTTATTTAATCTTGAGTAATCTAAAAATAGTTAAAATTTAATTTTTATTTAATCTTGAGTAATCTAAAAAAAGTTAAAACTTTAATTTTATTTAATCTTGAGTAATCTAAAAATAGTTAAAACTTTAATTTTATTTAATCTTGAGTAATCTAAAAATAGTTAAAACTTAATTTTATTTAATCTTGAGTAATCTAAAAATAGTTAAAACTTTAATTTTATTTAATCTTGAGTAATCTAAAAATAGTTAAAACTTAAATTTATTTAATCTTGAGTAATCTAAAAATAGTTAAAACTTTAATTTTATTTAATCTTGAGTAATCTAAAAATAGTTAAAACTTAATTTTATTTAATCTTGAGTAATCTAAAAATAGTTAAAACTTAAATTTTATTTAATCTTGAGTAATCTAAAAATAGTTAAAACTTAAATTTTATTTAATCTTGAGTAATCTAAAAATAGTTAAAACTTAATTTTATTTAATCTTGAGTAATCTAAAAATAGTTAAAACTTCAATTTTATTTAATCTTGAGTAATCTAAAAATAGTTAAAACTTTATTTTATTTAATCTTGAGTAATCTAAAAATAGTTAAAACTTAATTTTATTTAATCTTGAGTAATCTAAAAATAGTTAAAACTTAATTTTATTTAATCTTGAGTAATCTAAAAATAGTTAAAACTTTAATTTTATTTAATCTTGAGTAATCTAAAAATAGTTAAAACTTTAATTTTATTTAATCTTGAGTAATCTAAAAATAGTTAAAACTTAATTTTATTTAATCTTGAGTAATCTAAAAATAGTTAAAACTTTAATTTTATTTAATCTTGAGTAATCTAAAAATAGTTAAAACTTAATTTTATTTAATCTTGAGTAATCTAAAAATAGTTAAAACTTTAATTTTATTTAATCTTGAGTAATCTAAAAATAGTTAAAACTTTAACTTATTTAATCTTGAGTAATCTAAAAATAGTTAAAACTTTAATTTTATTTAATCTTGAGTAATCTAAAAATAGTTAAAACTTAATTTTATTTAATCTTGAGTAATCTAAAAATAGTTAAAACTTTATTTTATTTAATCTTGAGTAATCTAAAAATAGTTAAAACTTAATTTTATTTAATCTTGAGTAATCTAAAAATAGTTAAAACTTTAACTTATTTAGTCTCGAGTAATCTAAAAATAGTTAAAACTTAATTTTATTTAATCTTGAGTAATCTAAAAATAGTTAAAACTTAATTTTATTTAATCTTGAGTAATCTAAAAATAGTTAAAACTTAATTTTATTTAATCTTGAGTAATCTAAAAATAGTTAAAACTTTAACTTATTTAGTCTCGAGTAATCTAAAAATAGTTAAAACTTAATTTTATTTAATCTTGAGTAATCTAAAAATAGTTAAAACTTTAATTTTATTTAATCTTGAGTAATCTAAAAATAGTTAAAACTTAATTTTATTTAATCTTGAGTAATCTAAAAATAGTTAAAACTTTAATTTTATTTAATCTTGAGTAATCTAAAAATAGTTAAAACTTAAAATTTATTTAATCTTGAGTAATCTAAAAATAGTTAAAACTTAATTTTATTTAATCTTGAGTAATCTAAAAATAGTTAAAACTTAAATTTATTTAATCTTGAGTAATCTAAAAATAGTTAAAACTTAAATTTTATTTAATCTTGAGTAATCTAAAAATAGTTAAAACTTAATTTTATTTAATCTTGAGTAATCTAAAAATAGTTAAAACTTTAATTTTATTTAATCTTGAGTAATCTAAAAATAGTTAAAACTTAAATTTATTTAATCTTGAGTAATCTAAAAATAGTTAAAACTTAAATTTTATTTAATCTTGAGTAATCTAAAAATAGTTAAAACTTTAATTTTATTTAATCTTGAGTAATCTAAAAATAGTTAAAACTTAAATTTATTTAATCTCGAGTAATCTAAAAATAGTTAAAACTTAATTTTATTTAATCTTGAGTAATCTAAAAATAGTTAAAACTTAATTTTATTTAATCTTGAGTAATCTAAAAATAGTTAAAACTTTAATTTTATTTAATCTTGAGTAATCTAAAAATAGTTAAAACTTTAATTTTATTTAATCTTGAGTAATCTAAAAATAGTTAAAACTTTAATTTTATTTAATCTTGAGTAATCTAAAAATAGTTAAAACTTAATTTTATTTAATCTTGAGTAATCTAAAAATAGTTAAAATTCATTTTTATTTAATCTTGAGTAATCTAAAAATAGTTAAAACTTTAACTTATTTAGTCTCGAGTAATCTAAAAATAGTTAAAACTTTAATTTTATTTAATCTTGAGTAATCTAAAAATAGTTAAAACTTTAACTTATTTAGTCTCGAGTAATCTAAAAATAGTTAAAACTTTAATTTTATTTAATCTTGAGTAATCTAAAAATAGTTAAAACTTAAATTTATTTAATCTTGAGTAATCTAAAAATAGTTAAAACTTTAATTTTATTTAATCTTGAGTAATCTAAAAATAGTTAAAACTTTAATTTTATTTAATCTTGAGTAATCTAAAAATAGTTAAAACTTAATTTTATTTAATCTTGAGTAATCTAAAAATAGTTAAAACTTAATTTTATTTAATCTTGAGTAATCTAAAAATAGTTAAAACTTAAATTTTATTTAATCTTGAGTAATCTAAAAATATTTAAAACTTTAATTTTATTTAATCTTGAGCAATCTAAAAATAGTTAAAACTTAATTTTATTTAATCTTGAGTAATCTAAAAATAGTTAAAACTTAAATTTTATTTAATCTCGAGTAATCTAAAAATAGTTAAAACTTAAATTTTATTTAATCTTGAGTAATCTAAAAATAGTTAAAACTTAATTTTATTTAATCTTGAGTAATCTAAAAATAGTTAAAACTTAAATTTATTTAATCTTGAGTAATCTAAAAATAGTTAAAATTCATTTTTATTTAATCTTGAGTAATCTAAAAATAGTTAAAACTTTAATTTTATTTAATCTTGAGTAATCTAAAAATAGTTAAAACTTTATTTTATTTAATCTTGAGTAATCTAAAAATAGTTAAAACTTTAATTTTATTTAATCTTGAGTAATCTAAAAATAGTTAAAACTTTAATTTTATTTAATTTTGAGTAATCTAAAAATAGTTAAAACTTAATTTTATTTAATCTTGAGTAATCTAAAAATAGTTAAAACTTTAATTTTATTTAATCTTGAGTAATCTAAAAATAGTTAAAACTTTATTTTATTTAATCTTGAGTAATCTAAAAATAGTTAAAACTTTAATTTTATTTAATCTTGAGTAATCTAAAAATAGTTAAAACTTTAATTTTATTTAATCTTGAGTAATCTAAAAATAGTTAAAACTTAATTTTATTTAATCTTGAGTAATCTAAAAATAGTTAAAACTTAAATTTATTTAATCTTGAGTAATCTAAAAATAGTTAAAACTTTAATTTTATTTAATCTCGAGTAATCTAAAAATAGTTAAAACTTTAATTTTATTTAATCTTGAGTAATCTAAAAATAGTTAAAACTTAATTTTATTTAATCTTGAGTAATCTAAAAATAGTTAAAACTTTAACTTATTTAGTCTTGAGTAATCTAAAAATAGTTAAAACTTAATTTTATTTAATCTTGAGTAATCTAAAAATAGTTAAAACTTTAATTTTATTTAATCTTGAGTAATCTAAAAATAGTTAAAACTTTAACTTATTTAGTCTCGAGTAATCTAAAAATAGTTAAAACTTTAATTTTATTTAATCTTGAGTAATCTAAAAATAGTTAAAACTTAATTTTATTTAATCTTGAGTAATCTAAAAATAGTTAAAACTTTAATTTTATTTAATCTTGAGTAATCTAAAAATAGTTAAAACTTTAACTTATTTAGTCTCGAGTAATCTAAAAATAGTTAAAACTTTAATTTTATTTAATCTTGAGTAATCTAAAAATAGTTAAAACTTAATTTTATTTAATCTTGAGTAATCTAAAAATAGTTAAAACTTTATTTTATTTAATCTTGAGTAATCTAAAAATAGTTAAAACTTTAATTTTATTTAATCTTGAGTAATCTAAAAATAGTTAAAACTTTAATTTTATTTAATCTTGAGTAATCTAAAAATAGTTAAAACTTTAATTTTATTTAATCTTGAGTAATCTAAAAATAGTTAAAACTTTAATTTTATTTAATCTTGAGTAATCTAAAAATAGTTAAAACTTTAATTTTATTTAATCTTGAGTAATCTAAAAATAGTTAAAACTTAATTTTATTTAATCTTGAGTAATCTAAAAATAGTTAAAACTTTAATTTTATTTAATCTTGAGTAATCTAAAAATAGTTAAAACTTTATTTTATTTAATCTTGAGTTATCTAAAAATAGTTAAAACTTTAATTTTATTTAATCTTGAGTAATCTAAAAATAGTTAAAACTTAATTTATTTAATCTTGAGTAATCTAAAAATAGTTAAAACTTTAATTTTATTTAATCTTGAGTAATCTAAAAATAGTTAAAACTTAATTTTATTTAATCTTGAGTAATCTAAAAATAGTTAAAATTCATTTTTATTTAATCTTGAGTAATCTAAAAATAGTTAAAACTTTATTTTATTTAATCTTGAGTTATCTAAAAATAGTTAAAACTTTAATTTTATTTAATCTTGAGTAATCTAAAAATAGTTAAAACTTAATTTTATTTAATCTTGAGTAATCTAAAAATAGTTAAAACTTAAATTTTATTTAATCTCGAGTAATCAAAAAATAGTTAAAACTTTAATTTTATTTAATCTTGAGTAATCTAAAAATAGTTAAAACTTTAATTTTATTTAATCTCGAGTAATCTAAAAATAGTTAAAACTTAATTTTATTTAATCTTGAGTAATCTAAAAATAGTTAAAACTTTAATTTTATTTAATCTTGAGTAATCTAAAAATAGTTAAAACTTTAATTTTATTTAATCTTGAGTAATCTAAAAATAGTTAAAACTTAATTTTATTTAATCTTGAGTAATCTAAAAATAGTTAAAATTCATTTTTATTTAATCTTGAGTAATCTAAAAATAGTTAAAACTTTATTTTATTTAATCTTGAGTTATCTAAAAATAGTTAAAACTTTAATTTTATTTAATCTTGAGTAATCTAAAAATAGTTAAAACTTAATTTTATTTAATCTTGAGTAATCTAAAAATAGTTAAAACTTTAATCTTTATAGTTAATCTTGAGTAATCTAAAAATAGTTAAAACTTTAATTTTTTAATCTTGAGTATCTAAAAATAGTTAAAATTCATTTTTATTTAATCTTGAGTAATCTAAAAATAGTTAAAACTTTTTTATTTAATCTTGAGTAATCTTAGTTAAAACTTTAATTTTATTTAATCTTGAGTAATCTAAAAATAGTTAAAACTTTAATTTTATTTAATCTTGAGTAATCTAAAAATAGTTAAAACTTTAATTTTATTTAATCTTGAGTAATCTAAAAATAGTTAAAACTTTTAATTTTATTTAATCTTGAGTAATCTAAAAATAGTTAAAACTTAATTTTATTTAATCTTGAGTAATCTAAAAATAGTTAAAACTTTAATTTTATTTAATCTTGAGTAATCTAAAAATAGTTAAAACTTTAATTTTATTTAATCTCGAGTAATCTAAAAATAGTTAAAACTTTAATTTTATTTAATCTTGAGTAATCTAAAAATAGTTAAAACTTTAATTTTATTTAATCTTGAGTAATCTAAAAATAGTTAAAACTTTAATTTTATTTAATCTTGAGTAATCTAAAAATAGTTAAAACTTAATTTTATTTAATCTTGAGTAATCTAAAAATAGTTAAAACTTTAATTTTATTTAATCTTGAGTAATCTAAAAATAGTTAAAACTTAATTTTATTTAATCTTGAGTAATCTAAAAATAGTTAAAACTTTAATTTTATTTAATCTTGAGTAATCTAAAAATAGTTAAAATTCATTTTTATTTAATCTTGAGTAATCTAAAAATAGTTAAAACTTTAATTTTATTTAATCTTGAGTAATCTAAAAATAGTTAAAACTTAATTTTATTTAATCTTGAGTAATCTAAAAATAGTTAAAACTTTAATTTTATTTAATCTTGAGTTATCTAAAAATAGTTAAAACTTTAATTTTATTTAATCTTGAGTAATCTAAAAATAGTTAAAACTTTAATTTTATTTAATCTTGAGTAATCTAAAAATAGTTAAAACTTAATTTTATTTAATCTTGAGTAATCTAAAAATAGTTAAAACTTTAATTTTATTTAATCTTGAGTAATCTAAAAATAGTTAAAACTTAATTTTATTTAATCTTGAGTAATCTAAAAATAGTTAAAACTTTAATTTTATTTAATCTTGAGTAATCTTAGTTAAAACTTTATTTATCTTGAGTAATCTAAAAATAGTTAAAACTTTAATTTTATTTAATCTTGAGTAATCTTAGTTTAATCTTGAGTAATCTAAAAATAGTTAAAACTTAATTTTATTTAATCTTGAGTAATCTAAAAATAGTTAAAACTTAATAATCTTGAGTAATCTTAGTTAAAACTTAATTTTATTTAATCTTGAGTAATCTAAAAATAGTTAAAACTTTAACTTATTTAGTCTCGAGTTCTAAAAATAGTTAAAACTTTAATTTTATTTAATCTTGAGTAA
Source organism: Loxodes magnus (assembly GCA_946699065.1). Classification (NCBI taxonomy): domain Eukaryota; phylum Ciliophora; class Karyorelictea; order Loxodida; family Loxodidae; genus Loxodes; species Loxodes magnus. The sequence continues at coordinate 41,873 of CAMPDV010001973.1, read as the reverse complement.
TCTAAAAATAGTTAAAACTTTAATTTTATTTAATCTTGAGTAATCTAAAAATAGTTAAAACTTAATTTTATTTAATCTTGAGTAATCTAAAAATAGTTAAAACTTTAATTTTTTTTAATCTTGAGTAATCTAAAAATAGTTAAAACTTAATTTTATTTAATCTTGAGTAATCTAAAAATAGTTAAAACTTTAACTTTATTTAGTCTCGAGTAATCTAAAAATAGTTAAAACTTTAATTTTATTTAATCTTGAGTAATCTAAAAATAGTTAAAACTTTAATTTTATTTAATCTTGAGTAATCTAAAAATAGTTAAAACTTAATTTTATTTAATCTTGAGTAATCTAAAAATAGTTAAAACTTAATTTTATTTAATCTTGAGTAATCTAAAAATAGTTAAAACTTAATTTTATTTAATCTTGAGTAATCTAAAAATAGTTAAAACTTTAATTTTATTTAATCTTGAGTAATCTAAAAATAGTTAAAACTTAAATTTTATTTAATCTTGAGTAATCTAAAAATAGTTAAAACTTTAATTTTATTTAATCTTGAGTAATCTAAAAATAGTTAAAACTTTAATTTTATTTAATCTTGAGTAATCTAAAAATAGTTAAAACTTAATTTTATTTAATCTTGAGTAATCTAAAAATAGTTAAAACTTAATTTTATTTAATCTTGAGTAATCTAAAAATAGTTAAAACTTTAATTTTATTTAATCTTGAGTAATCTAAAAATAGTTAAAACTTAAATTTTATTTAATCTTGAGTAATCTAAAAATAGTTAAAACTTTAATTTTATTTAATCTTGAGTAATCTAAAAATAGTTAAAACTTTAATTTATTTAATCTTGAGTAATCTAAAAATAGTTAAAACTTAATTTTATTTAATCTTGAGTAATCTAAAAATAGTTAAAACTTAAATTTTATTTAATCTTGAGTAATCTAAAAATAGTTAAAACTTAATTTTATTTAATCTTGAGTAATCTAAAAATAGTTAAAACTTAAATTTTATTTAATCTTGAGTAATCTAAAAATAGTTAAAACTTAATTTTATTTAATCTTGAGTAATCTAAAAATAGTTAAAACTTAATTTTATTTAATCTTGAGTAATCTAAAAATAGTTAAAACTTTAATTTTATTTAATCTTGAGTAATCTAAAAATAGTTAAAACTTTAATTTTATTTAATCTTGAGTAATCTAAAAATAGTTAAAACTTTAATTTTATTTAATCTTGAGTAATCTAAAAATAGTTAAAACTTAAATTTTATTTAATCTTGAGTAATCTAAAAATAGTTAAAACTTTAATTTTATTTAATCTTGAGTAATCTAAAAATAGTTAAAACTTAATTTTATTTAATCTTGAGTAATCTAAAAATAGTTAAAACTTTAATTTTATTTAATCTTGAGTAATCTAAAAATAGTTAAAACTTAATTTTATTTAATCTTGAGTAATCTAAAAATAGTTAAAACTTAATTTTATTTAATCTTGAGTAATCTAAAAATAGTTAAAACTTTATTTTATTTAATCTTGAGTAATCTAAAAATAGTTAAAACTTCATTTTATTTAATCTTGAGTAATCTAAAAATAGTTAAAACTTTAATTTTATTTAATCTTGAGTAATCTAAAAATAGTTAAAACTTTAAATTTAATCTTGAGTATCTTAGAGAGTAATCTAAAAATAGTTAAAACTTAATTTTATTTAATCAGTTCTTAGTTATTTAATCTTGAGTAATCTAAAAATAGTTAAAACTTAATTTTAAATTTGAGTAATCTTAGTTATCTTGAGTAATCTAAAAATAGTTAAAACTTTAATTTTATAATCTTGAGTAATCTTAGTTAAAACTTAATTTTATTTAATCTTGAGTATCTTAGTTATTAAAATTTATTTAATCTTGAGTAATCTAAAAATAGTTAAAATTCATCTAAAAATAGTTAAAACTTAAATTTATTTAATCTTGAGTAATCTAGAGTAATCTAAAAATAGTTAAAACTTTAATTTAATCTTGAGTAATCTAAAAATAGTTAAAACTTAATTTTATTTAATCTTGAGTAATCTAAAAATAGTTAAAACTTTAATTTAATCTTGAGTAATCTAAAAATAGTTAAAACTTAATTTTATTTAATCTTGAGTAATCTAAAAATAGTTAAAACTTTAATTTTATTTAATCTTGAGTAATCTAAATTTGAGTAATCTTAGTTATTAATTTTATTTAATCTTGAGTAATCTAAAAATAGTTAAAACTTAAATCTTGAGTAATTAAAAATAGTTAAAACTTAATTTTATTTAATCTTGAGTAATCTAAAAATAGTTAAAACTTTAACTTATTTAGTTCGAGTTCTAAAATAGTTAAAACTTTAATTTATTTAATCTTGAGTAATCTAAAAATAGTTAAAACTTTAAATTTAATCTTGAGTAATCTAAAAATAGTTAAAACTCTTGAGTAATCTAAAAAAAGTAGAGTTCTAAAAATAGTTAAAACTTTAATTTTATTTAATCTCTAAAAAAAGAGAGTAATCTAAAAATAGTTAAAACTTAAATTTATTTAATCTTGAGTAATCTAAAAATAGTTAAAACTTAATTTTATTTAATCTTGAGTAATCTAAAAATAGTTAAAACTTTATTTTATTTAATCTTGAGTAATCTAAAAATAGTTAAAACTTAAATTTATTTAATCTTGAGTAATCTAAAAATAGTTAAAACTTAATTTTATTTAATCTTGAGTAATCTAAAAATAGTTAAAACTTAAAATTTATTTAATCTTGAGTAATCTAAAAATAGTTAAAATTCATTTTTATTTAATCTTGAGTAATCTAAAAATAGTTAAAACTTAAATTTATTTAATCTTGAGTAATCTAAAAATAGTTAAAATTCATTTTTATTTAATCTTGAGTAATCTAAAAATAGTTAAAACTTCATTTTTATTTAATCTTGAGTAATCTAAAAATAGTTAAAACTTTAATTTTATTTAATCTTGAGTAATCTAAAAATAGTTAAAACTTTAATTTTATTTAATCTTGAGTAATCTAAAAATAGTTAAAACTTTAATTTTATTTAATCTCGAGTAATCTAAAAATAGTTAAAACTTCATTTTTATTTAATCTTGAGTAATCTAAAAATAGTTAAAACTTTAATTTTATTTAATCTTGAGTAATCTAAAAATAGTTAAAACTTTAATTTTATTTAATCTCGAGTAATCTAAAAATAGTTAAAACTTCATTTTATTTAATCTTGAGTAATCTAAAAATAGTTAAAACTTAAATTTATTTAATCTTGAGTAATCTAAAAATAGTTAAAACTTAAATTTATTTAATCTTGAGTAATCTAAAAATAGTTAAAACTTCATTTTATTTAATCTTGAGTAATCTAAAAATAGTTAAAACTTAATTTTATTTAATCTTGAGTAATCTAAAAATAGTTAAAACTTAAATTTTATTTAATCTCGAGTAATCTAAAAATAGTTAAAACTTTAATTTTATTTAATCTTGAGTAATCTAAAAATAGTTAAAACTTTAATTTTATTTAATCTTGAGTAATCTAAAAATAGTTAAAACTTTAATTTTATTTAATCTTGAGTAATCTAAAAATAGTTAAAACTTTATTTTATTTAATCTTGAGTAATCTAAAAATAGTTAAAACTTCAAATTTATTTAATCTTGAGTAATCTAAAAATAGTTAAAACTTTAATTTTATTTAATCTTGAGTAATCTAAAAATAGTTAAAACTTAAATTTATTTAATCTTGAGTAATCTAAAAATAGTTAAAACTTCATTTTATTTAATCTTGAGTAATCTAAAAATAGTTAAAATTAATTTTTATTTAATCTTGAGTAATCTAAAAATAGTTAAAACTTAAATTTTATTTAATCTCGAGTAATCTAAAAATAGTTAAAACTTAAATTTTATTTAATCTTGAGTAATCTAAAAATAGTTAAAACTTCTCGAGTAATCTTAGTTATTAATAATCTTGAGTAATCTAAAAATAGTTAAAACTTTAATTTTATTTAATCTTGAGTAATCTAAAAATAGTTAAAACTTTAATTTTATTTAATCTTGAGTAATCTAAAAATAGTTAAAACTTTAACTTATTTAGTCTTGAGTATCTCGAGAGTAATCTAAAAATAGTTAAAACTTAATTTTATTTAATCTTGAGTAATCTAAAAATAGTTAAAATTTAATTTTATTTAATCTTGAGTAATCTAAAAATAGTTAAAACTTAAATTTTATTTAATCTTGAGTAATCTAAAAATAGTTAAAATTCATTTTATTTAATCTTGAGTAATCTAAAAATAGTTAAAACTTTAACTTTATTTAATCTTGAGTAATCTAAAAATAGTTAAAACTTAAATTTTATTTAATCTCGAGTAATCTAAAAATAGTTAAAACTTTAATTTTATTTAATCTCGAGTAATCTAAAAATAGTTAAAACTTAAATTTTATTTAATCTCGAGTAATCTAAAAATAGTTAAAACTTTAATTTATTTAATCTTGAGTAATCTAAAAATAGTTAAAACTTAAATTTTATTTAATCTTGAGTAATCTAAAAATAGTTAAAACTTTAATTTTATTTAATCTTGAGTAATCTAAAAATAGTTAAAACTTAATTTTATTTAATCTTGAGTAATCTAAAAATAGTTAAAACTTAAATTTATTTAATCTTGAGTAATCTAAAAATAGTTAAAACTTAATTTTATTTAATCTTGAGTAATCTAAAAATAGTTAAAACTTAATTTTATTTAATCTTGAGTAATCTAAAAATAGTTAAAACTTAATTTTATTTAATCTTGAGTAATCTAAAAATAGTTAAAACTTTAATTTTATTTAATCTTGAGTAATCTAAAAATAGTTAAAACTTTAATTTTATTTAATCTTGAGTAATCTAAAAATAGTTAAAACTTAATTTTATTTAATCTTGAGTAATCTAAAAATAGTTAAAACTTTAATTTATTTAATCTTGAGTAATCTAAAAATAGTTAAAACTTAAATTTATTTAATCTTGAGTAATCTAAAAATAGTTAAAACTTTAATTTTATTTAATCTTGAGTAATCTAAAAATAGTTAAAACTTAATTTTATTTAATCTTGAGTAATCTAAAAATAGTTAAAACTTTAATTTTATTTAATCTTGAGTAATCTAAAAATAGTTAAAATTCATTTTTATTTAATCTTGAGTAATCTAAAAATAGTTAAAACTTAATTTTATTTAATCTTGAGTAATCTAAAAATAGTTAAAACTTTAATTTTATTTAATCTTGAGTAATCTAAAAATAGTTAAAACTTTAATTTTATTTAATCTTGAGTAATCTAAAAATAGTTAAAACTTTATTTTATTTAATCTTGAGTAATCTAAAAATAGTTAAAATTCATTTTTATTTAATCTTGAGTAATCTAAAAATAGTTAAAACTTTAATTTTATTTAATCTTGAGTAATCTAAAAATAGTTAAAACTTTATTTTATTTAATCTTGAGTAATCTAAAAATAGTTAAAATTCATTTTTATTTAATCTTGAGTAATCTAAAAATAGTTAAAACTTTAATTTTATTTAATCTTGAGTAATCTAAAAATAGTTAAAACTTTAATTTTATTTAATCTTGAGTAATCTAAAAATAGTTAAAACTTAATTTTATTTAATCTTGAGTAATCTAAAAATAGTTAAAACTTAAATTTATTTAATCTTGAGTAATCTAAAAATAGTTAAAATTCATTTTTATTTAATCTTGAGTAATCTAAAAATAGTTAAAACTTTATTTTATTTAATCTTGAGTAATCTAAAAATAGTTAAAATTCATTTTTATTTAATCTTGAGTAATCTAAAAATAGTTAAAACTTTAATTTTATTTAATCTTGAGTAATCTAAAAATAGTTAAAACTTTAATTTTATTTAATCTTGAGTAATCTAAAAATAGTTAAAACTTAATTTTATTTAATCTTGAGTAATCTAAAAATAGTTAAAACTTTAATTTTATTTAATCTTGAGTAATCTAAAAATAGTTAAAACTTTAATTTTATTTAATCTTGAGTAATCTAAAAATAGTTAAAATTCATTTTTATTTAATCTTGAGTAATCTAAAAATAGTTAAAACTTTAATTTTATTTAATCTTGAGTAATCTAAAAATAGTTAAAACTTTAATTTTATTTAATCTTGAGTAATCTAAAAATAGTTAAAACTTTAATTTATTTAATCTTGAGTAATCTAAAAATAGTTAAAATTCATTTTTATTTAATCTTGAGTAATCTAAAAATAGTTAAAACTTTAATTTTATTTAATCTTGAGTAATCTAAAAATAGTTAAAACTTTAATTTTATTTAATCTTGAGTAATCTAAAAATAGTTAAAACTTTAATTTTATTTAATCTTGAGTAATCTAAAAATAGTTAAAACTTTATTTTATTTAATCTTGAGTAATCTAAAAATAGTTAAAATTCATTTTTATTTAATCTTGAGTAATCTAAAAATAGTTAAAACTTTAATTTTATTTAATCTTGAGTAATCTAAAAATAGTTAAAACTTAAATTTATTTAATCTTGAGTAATCTAAAAATAGTTAAAATTCATTTTTATTTAATCTTGAGTAATCTAAAAATAGTTAAAACTTTAATTTTATTTAATCTTGAGTAATCTAAAAATAGTTAAAACTTTGATTTTATTTAATCTTGAGTAATCTAAAAATAGTTAAAACTTTAATTTTATTTAATCTCGAGTAATCTAAAAATAGTTAAAACTTTAATTTTATTTAATCTTGAGTAATCTAAAAATAGTTAAAACTTTAATTTATTTAATCTTGAGTAATCTAAAAATAGTTAAAATTCATTTTTATTTAATCTTGAGTAATCTAAAAATAGTTAAAACTTTAATTTTATTTAATCTTGAGTAATCTAAAAATAGTTAAAACTTTAATTTTATTTAATCTTGAGTAATCTAAAAATAGTTAAAACTTTATTTTATTTAATCTTGAGTAATCTAAAAATAGTTAAAATTCATTTTTATTTAATCTTGAGTAATCTAAAAATAGTTAAAACTTAATTTTATTTAATCTCGAGTAATCTAAAAATAGTTAAAACTTAAATTTTATTTAATCTTGAGTAATCTAAAAATAGTTAAAATTCATTTTTATTTAATCTTGAGTAATCTAAAAATAGTTAAAACTTTAATTTTATTTAATCTTGAGTAATCTAAAAATAGTTAAAACTTTAATTTTATTTAATCTTGAGTAATCTAAAAATAGTTTAAAACTTAAATTTATTTAATCTTGAGTAATCTAAAAATAGTTAAAACTTTAATTTTATTTAATCTCGAGTAATCTAAAAATAGTTTAAAACTTTAATTTTATTTAATCTTGAGTAATCTAAAAATAGTTAAAACTTTATTTTATTTAATCTTGAGTAATCTAAAAATAGTTAAAATTCATTTTTATTTAATCTTGAGTAATCTAAAAATAGTTAAAACTTAATTTTATTTAATCTTGAGTAATCTAAAAATAGTTAAAACTTAAAATTTATTTAATCTTGAGTAATCTAAAAATAGTTAAAACTTAATTTTATTTAATCTTGAGTAATCTAAAAATAGTTAAAATTCATTTTTATTTAATCTTGAGTAATCTAAAAATAGTTAAAACTTTAATTTTATTTAATCTTGAGTAATCTAAAAATAGTTAAAACTTTAATTTTATTTAATCTTGAGTAATCTAAAAATAGTTAAAACTTTAATTTTATTTAATCTTGAGTAATCTAAAAATAGTTAAAATTTTAATTTTATTTAATCTTGAGTAATCTAAAAATAGTTAAAACTTAAAATTTATTTAATCTTGAGTAATCTAAAAATAGTTAAAACTTAATTTTATTTAATCTTGAGTAATCTAAAAATAGTTAAAAATGAATTTTAACTATTTTTAGATTACTCAAGATTAAATAAAATTAAGTTTTAACTATTTTTAGATTACTCAAGATTAAATAAAATTAAGTTTTAACTATTTTTAGATTACTCAAGATTAAATAAAATTAAAGTTTTAACTATTTTTAGATTACTCAAGATTAAATAAAATTAAAGTTTTAACTATTTTAGATTACTCAAGATTAAATAAAATTAAGTTTTAACTATTTTTAGATTACTCAAGATTAAATAAAATTAAAGTTTTAACTATTTTTAGATTACTCAAGATTAAATAAAAATTAATTTTAACTATTTTTAGATTACTCAAGATTAAATAAAATTAAAGTTTTAACTATTTTTAGATTACTCAAGATTAAATAAAATTTAAGTTTTAACTATTTTTAGATTACTCAAGATTAAATAAAATTAAAGTTTTAACTATTTTTAGATTACTCAAGATTAAATAAAATTAAAGTTTTAACTATTTTTAGATTACTCAAGATTAAATAAAATTAAGTTTTAACTATTTTTAGATTACTCAAGATTAAATAAAATTAAAGTTTTAACTATTTTTAGATTACTCAAGATTAAATAAAATTAAAGTTTTAACTATTTTTAGATTACTCAAGATTAAATAAAATTAAGTTTTAACTATTTTTAGATTACTCAAGATTAAAAAGTTTAAAAGATTAAAGATTTTAACTATTTTTAGATTACTCAAGATTAAATAAAAATAAGTTTTAACTATTTTTAGATTACTCAAGATTAAATAAAATTAAGTTTTAACTATTTTTAGATTACTCAAGATTAAATAAAATTAAAGTTTTAACTATTTTTAGATTACTCAAGATTAAATAAAATTAAAGTTTTAACTATTTTTAGATTACTCAAGATTAAATAAAAATTTTAACTATTTTTAGAACTCAAGATTTAACTATTTTTAGATTACTCAAGATTAAATAAAATTAAGTTTTAACTATTTTTAGATTACTCAAGATTAAATAAATTTTAAGTTTTAACTATTTTTAGATTACTCAAGATTAAATAAAAATTAACTATTTTTAGATTACTTAACTATTTTTAGATTACTCAAGATTAAATAAAATTTTTAACTTTTTTAGAACTCAAGATTTTTAAGTTTTAACTATTTTTAGATTACTCAAGATTAAATAAATTAAGATTTTTAAATAAAATTAAAGTTTAACTATTTTTAGATTACTCAAGATTAAATAAAATTAAAGTTTTAACTATTTTTAGATTATTCAAGATTAAATAAAATTAAAGTTTTAACTATTTTAGAGATTAAATAAATTTAAGTATTTTTAGATTACTCAAGATTTTTAAGTTTTAACTATTTTTAGATTACTCAAGATTAAATAAAAAGTTTTAACTAAGATTACTCAAGATTTTTAACTATTTTTAGATTACTCAAGATTAAATAAAATTAAAGTTTTAACTATTTTTAGATTACTCAAGATTAAATAAAATTAACTCGAGATTTAAAATTTAAGTTTAACTATTTTTAGATTACTCAAGATTAAATAAAATTAAGTTTTAACTATTTTTAGATTACTCAAGATTAAATAAATTAAGTTTTAACTATTTTTAGATTACTCAAGATTAAATAAAATTAAAGTTTTAACTATTTTTAGATTACTCAAGATTAAATAAAATTAAAGTTTTAACTATTTTTAGATTACTCAAGATTAAATAAAATTTAAGTTTTAACTATTTTTAGATTACTCAAGATTAAATAAAATTAAAGTTTTAACTATTTTTAGATTACTCAAGATTAAATAAAATTAAAGTTTTAACTATTTTTAGATTACTCAAGATTAAATAAAATTAAGTTTTAACTATTTTTAGATTACTCAAGATTAAATAAATTTAAGTTTTAACTATTTTTAGATTACTCAAGATTAAATAAAATTAAAGTTTTAACTATTTTTAGATTACTCAAGATTAAATAAAATTTAAGTTTTAACTATTTTTAGATTACTCAAGATTAAATAAAATAAAGTTTAACTCAAGATTTTTAGATTACTCAAGATTAAATAAAATTAAGTTTTAACTATTTTTAGATTACTCAAGATTAAATAAAATTAAAGTTTTAACTATTTTTAGATTACTCAAGATTAAATAAAATTTAACTATTTTTAGATTTTTAAATAAATTTAAGTTTTAACTATTTTTAGATTACTCAAGATTAAATAAAATTTAAGTTTTAACTATTTTTAGATTACTCAAGACTAAATAAGTTAAGTTTTAACTATTTTTAGATTACTCAAGATTAAATAAAATTAAACTCAAGATTTAAAATAAAGTTTTAACTATTTTTAGATTACTCAAGATTAAATAAAATTAAAGTTTTAACTATTTTTAGATTACTCAAGATTAAATAAAATTAAAGTTTTAACTATTTTTAGATTACTCAAGATTAAATAAAATTAAAGTTTTAAGATTACTCAAGATAACTATTTTTAGATTACTCAAGATTAAATAAAATTAAAGTTTTAACTATTTTTAGATTACTCAAGATTAATAAATTTTAAAACTATAATTACTCAAGATTAAATTGAACTATTTTTAGATTACTCAAGATTAAATAAAAATAAGTTTTAACTATTTTTAGATTTCAAGATAACTATTTTTAGATTACTCAAGATTAAATAAAATTAAGATTACTCAAGATTTAAAATTAAAGTTTTAACTATTTTTAGATTACTCAAGATTAAATAAAATTAAGTTTTAGATTACTCAAGATTAAATAAAAATGAATTTTAACTATTTTTAGATTACTCAAGATTAAATAAAATTAAAGTTTTAACTATTTTTAGATTACTCAAGATTAAATAAAAATTTTAACTATTTTTAGAACTCAAGATTTAAAAATGAATTTTAACTATTTTTAGATTACTCAAGATTAAATAAAATTAAAGTTTTAACTATTTTTAGATTACTCAAGATTAAATAAAATTAAAACTATTTTTAGATTACTCAAGATTTTTAAGAACTTATTCAAGATTAAATAAAATTAAAGTTTTAACTATTTTTACTCAAGATTACTCTCAAGATTAAATAAAATTAAGTTTTAACTATTTTTAGATTACTCAAGATTAAATAAAATTAAGTTTTAACTATTTTTAGATTACTCAAGATTAAATAAAATTAAAACTATTTTTAGATTACTCAAGATTAAATAAATTTAAGTTTTAACTATTTTTAGATTACTCGAGATTAAATAAAATTTAAGTTTTAACTATTTTTAGATTACTCAAGATTAAATAAAATTAAAGTTTTAACTATTTTTAGATTACTCAAGATTAAATAAAATTTAAGTTTTAACTATTTTTAGATTACTCAAGATTAAATAAATTAAAGTTTTAACTATTTTTAGATTACTCAAGATTAAATAAAATTAAGTTTTAACTATTTTTAGATTACTCAAGATTAAATAAAATTAAGTTTTAACTATTTTTAGATTACTCTAAGATTACTCAAGATTAAATAAGTTAAAGTTTTAACTATTTTTAGATTACTCAAGATTAAATAAAATTTAAGTTTTAACTATTTTTAGATTACTCAAGATTAAATAAAATTAAAGTTTTAACTATTTTTAGATTACTCAAGATTAAATAAAATTTAAGTTTTAACTATTTTTAGATTACTCAAGATTAAATAAAATTAAAGTTTTAACTATTTTTAGATTACTCAAGATTAAATAAAATTAAAGTTTTAACTATTTTTAGATTACTCAAGACTAAATAAATTAAAGTTTTAACTATTTTTAGATTACTCAAGATTAAATAAAATTAAAGTTTTAACTATTTTTAGATTACTCAAGATTAAAAAGTAAAATTACTCAAGAGTTAAATTTTAAGTTTTAAACTATTTTTAGATTACTCAAGATTAAATAAAATTACTCAAGATTTAACTATTTTTAGATTACTCAAGATTAAATAAAATTAAGTTTTAACTATTTTTAGATTACTCAAGATTAAATAAAATAAAGTTTTAACTATTTTTAGATTACTCAAGATTAAATAAAATTTAAGTTTTAACTATTTTTAGATTACTCAAGATTAAATAAAAATGAAAGTTTTAACTATTTTTAGATTACTCAAGATTAAATAAAATTAAAGTTTTAACTATTTTTAGATTACTCAAGATTAAATAAAAATAATTTTAACTATTTTTAGATTACTCAAGATTAAATAAAATTAAGTTTTAACTATTTTTAGATTACTCAAGATTAAATAAAATTTAAGTTTTAACTATTTTTAGATTACTCAAGATTAAATAAAATTAAAGTTTTAACTATTTTTAGATTACTCAAGATTAAATAAAATTAAAGTTTTAACTATTTTTAGATTACTCAAGATTAAATAAAATTAAGTTTTAACTATTTTTAGATTACTCAAGATTAAATAAAATTAAGTTTTAACTATTTTTAGATTACTCAAGATTAAATAAAATTAAGTTTTAACTATTTTTAGATTACTCAAGATTAAATAAAATTAAGTTTTAACTATTTTTAGATTACTCAAGATTAAATAAAATTAAGTTTTAACTATTTTTAGATTACTCAAGATTAAATAAAATTAAAGTTTTAACTATTTTTAGATTACTCAAGATTAAATAAAATTAAGTTTTAACTATTTTTAGATTACTCAAGATTAAATAAAATTAAGTTTTAACTATTTTTAGATTACTCAAGATTAAATAAAATTAAGTTTTAACTATTTTTAGATTACTCAAGATTAAATAAAATTAAAGTTTTAACTATTTTTAGATTACTCAAGATTAAATAAAATTAAAGTTTTAACTATTTTTAGATTACTCAAGATTAAATAAAATTTAAGTTTTAACTATTTTTAGATTACTCAAGATTAAATAAAATTAAGTTTTAACTATTTTTAGATTACTCAAGATTAAATAAAATTAAGTTTTAACTATTTTTAGATTACTCAAGATTAAATAAATTTAAGTTTTAACTATTTTTAGATTACTCAAGATTAAATAAAATTAAAGTTTTAACTATTTTTAGATTACTCAAGATTAAATAAAATTAAAGTTTTAACTATTTTTAGATTACTCAAGATTAAATAAAATTAAAGTTTTAACTATTTTTAGATTACTCAAGATTAAATAAAATTAAGTTTTAACTATTTTTAGATTACTCAAGATTAAATAAAATTAAGTTTTAACTATTTTTAGATTACTCAAGATTAAATAAATTTAAGTTTTAACTATTTTTAGATTACTCAAGATTAAATAAAATTAAGTTTTAACTATTTTTAGATTACTCAAGATTAAATAAAATTAAGTTTTAACTATTTTTAGATTACTCAAGATTAAATAAAATTAAGTTTTAACTATTTTTAGATTACTCAAGATTAAATAAAATTAAGTTTTAACTATTTTTAGATTACTCAAGATTAAATAAAATTAAAGTTTTAACTATTTTTAGATTACTCAAGATTAAATAAAATTAAGTTTTAACTATTTTTAGATTACTCAAGATTAAATAAAATTAAAGTTTTAACTATTTTTAGATTACTCAAGATTAAATAAAATTAAGTTTTAACTATTTTTAGATTACTCAAGATTAAATAAAATTAAAGTTTTAACTATTTTTAGATTACTCAAGATTAAATAAAATTAAAGTTTTAACTATTTTTAGATTACTCAAGATTAAATAAAATTAAGTTTTAACTATTTTTAGATTACTCAAGATTAAATAAAATTAAGTTTTAACTATTTTTAGATTACTCAAGATTAAATAAAATTAAGTTTTAACTATTTTTAGATTACTCAAGATTAAATAAAATTAAAGTTTTAACTATTTTTAGATTACTCAAGATTAAATAAAATTAAGTTTTAACTATTTTTAGATTACTCAAGATTAAATAAAATTAAGTTTTAACTATTTTTAGATTACTCAAGATTAAATAAAATTAAAGTTTTAACTATTTTTAGATTACTCAAGATTAAATAAAATTAAAGTTTTAACTATTTTTAGATTACTCAAGATTAAATAAAATTAAGTTTTAACTATTTTTAGATTACTCAAGATTAAATAAAATTAAGTTTTAACTATTTTTAGATTACTCAAGATTAAATAAAATTTAAGTTTTAACTATTTTTAGATTACTCAAGATTAAATAAAATTAAGTTTTAACTATTTTTAGATTACTCAAGATTAAATAAAATTTAAGTTTTAACTATTTTTAGATTACTCAAGATTAAATAAAATTAAGTTTTAACTATTTTTAGATTACTCAAGATTAAATAAAATTAAAGTTTTAACTATTTTTAGATTACTCAAGATTAAATAAAATTAAAGTTTTAACTATTTTTAGATTACTCAAGATTAAATAAAATTTAAGTTTTAACTATTTTTAGATTACTCAAGATTAAATAAAATTAAAGTTTTAACTATTTTTAGATTACTCAAGATTAAATAAAATTAAGTTTTAACTATTTTTAGATTACTCAAGATTAAATAAAATTAAGTTTTAACTATTTTTAGATTACTCAAGATTAAATAAAATTAAAGTTTTAACTATTTTTAGATTACTCAAGATTAAATAAAATTAAAGTTTTAACTATTTTTAGATTACTCAAGATTAAATAAAATTAAGTTTTAACTATTTTTAGATTACTCAAGATTAAATAAAATTAAAGTTTTAACTATTTTTAGATTACTCAAGATTAAATAAAATTAAGTTTTAACTATTTTTAGATTACTCAAGATTAAATAAAATTAAGTTTTAACTATTTTTAGATTACTCAAGATTAAATAAAATTAAGTTTTAACTATTTTTAGATTACTCAAGATTAAATAAAATTAAGTTTTAACTATTTTTAGATTACTCAAGATTAAATAAAATTAAAGTTTTAACTATTTTTAGATTACTCGAGATTAAATAAAATTTAAGTTTTAACTATTTTTAGATTACTCAAGATTAAATAAAATTAAAGTTTTAACTATTTTTAGATTACTCAAGATTAAATAAAATTAAAGTTTTAACTATTTTTAGATTACTCAAGATTAAATAAAATAAAGTTTTAACTATTTTTAGATTACTCAAGATTAAATAAAATTAAGTTTTAACTATTTTTAGATTACTCAAGATTAAATAAAATTAAGTTTTAACTATTTTTAGATTACTCAAGATTAAATAAAATTGAAGTTTTAACTATTTTTAGATTACTCAAGATTAAATAAAATTAAGTTTTAACTATTTTTAGATTACTCAAGATTAAATAAAATTAAAGTTTTAACTATTTTTAGATTACTCAAGATTAAATAAAATTAAGTTTTAACTATTTTTAGATTACTCAAGATTAAATAAATTAAGTTTTAACTATTTTTAGATTACTCAAGATTAAATAAAATTAAGTTTTAACTATTTTTAGATTACTCAAGATTAAATAAAAATTAAGTTTTAACTATTTTTAGATTACTCAAGATTAAATAAAATTAAAGTTTTAACTATTTTTAGATTACTCAAGATTAAATAAAATTAAAGTTTTAACTATTTTTAGATTACTCAAGATTAAATAAAATTAAAGTTTTAACTATTTTTAGATTACTCAAGATTAAATAAAATTAAGTTTTAACTATTTTTAGATTACTCAAGATTAAATAAAATTAAAGTTTTAACTATTTTTAGATTACTCAAGATTAAATAAAATTAAGTTTTAACTATTTTTAGATTACTCAAGATTAAATAAAATTAAAGTTTTAACTATTTTTAGATTACTCAAGATTAAATAAAATTAAGTTTTAACTATTTTTAGATTACTCAAGATTAAATAAAATTAAAGTTTTAACTATTTTTAGATTACTCAAGATTAAATAAAATTAAAGTTTTAACTATTTTTAGATAACTCAAGATTAAATAAAATTAAAGTTTTAACTATTTTTAGATTACTCAAGATTAAATAAAATTAAGTTTTAACTATTTTTAGATTACTCAAGATTAAATAAAATTAAAGTTTTAACTATTTTTAGATTACTCAAGATTAAATAAAAATGAATTTTAACTATTTTTAGATTACTTTAAATAAAATTAAAGTTTTAACTATTTTTAGATTACTCAAGATTAAATAAAATTAAAGTTTTAACTATTTTTAGATTACTCAAGATTAAATAAAATTAAGTTTTAACTATTTTTAGATTACTCAAGATTAAATAAAATTAAAGTTTTAACTATTTTTAGATTACTCAAGATTAAATAAAATTAAAGTTTTAACTATTTTTAGATTACTCAAGATTAAATAAAATTAAAGTTTTAACTATTTTTAGATTACTCAAGATTAAATAAAATTAAAGTTTTAACTATTTTTAGATTACTCAAGATTAAATAAAATTAAAGTTTTAACTATTTTTAGATTACTCGAGATTAAATAAAATTAAAGTTTTAACTATTTTTAGATTACTCAAGATTAAATAAAATTAAAGTTTTAACTATTTTTAGATTACTCAAGATTAAATAAAATTAAGTTTTAACTATTTTTAGATTACTCAAGATTAAATAAAATTAAGTTTTAACTATTTTTAGATTACTCAAGATTAAATAAAATTAAAGTTTTAACTATTTTTAGATTACTCAAGATTAAATAAAATTAAAGTTTTAACTATTTTTAGATTACTCAAGATTAAATAAAATTAAAGTTTTAACTATTTTTAGATTACTCAAGATTAAATAAAATTAAGTTTTAACTATTTTTAGATTACTCAAGATTAAATAAAATGAATTTTAACTATTTTTAGATTACTCAAGATTAAATAAAATTAAAGTTTTAACTATTTTTAGATTACTCAAGATTAAATAAAATTAAAGTTTTAACTATTTTTAGATTACTCAAGATTAAATAAAATTGAAGTTTTAACTATTTTTAGATTACTCAAGATTAAATAAAATTAAGTTTTAACTATTTTTAGATTACTCAAGATTAAATAAAATTAAAGTTTTAACTATTTTTAGATAACTCAAGATTAAATAAAATAAAGTTTTAACTATTTTTAGATTACTCAAGATTAAATAAAAATGAATTTTAACTATTTTTAGATTACTCAAGATTAAATAAAATTAAGTTTTAACTATTTTTAGATTACTCAAGATTAAATAAAATTAAAGTTTTAACTATTTTTAGATTACTCAAGATTAAATAAAATTAAAGTTTTAACTATTTTTAGATTACTCAAGATTAAATAAAATTAAGTTTTAACTATTTTTAGATTACTCGAGATTAAATAAAATTAAAGTTTTAACTATTTTTAGATTACTCAAGATTAAATAAAATTAAAGTTTTAACTATTTTTTGATTACTCGAGATTAAATAAAATTTAAGTTTTAACTATTTTTAGATTACTCAAGATTAAATAAAATTAAGTTTTAACTATTTTTAGATTACTCAAGATTAAATAAAATTAAGTTTTAACTATTTTTAGATTACTCAAGATTAAATAAAATTAAGTTTTAACTATTTTTAGATTACTCAAGATTAAATAAAAATGAATTTTAACTATTTTTAGATTACTCAAGATTAAATAAAATTAAGTTTTAACTATTTTTAGATTACTCAAGATTAAATAAAATTAAAGTTTTAACTATTTTTAGATTACTCAAGATTAAATAAAATTAAGTTTTAACTATTTTTAGATTACTCAAGATTAAATAAAATTAAAGTTTTAACTATTTTTAGATAACTCAAGATTAAATAAAATAAAGTTTTAACTATTTTTAGATTACTCAAGATTAAATAAAATTAAAGTTTTAACTATTTTTAGATTACTCAAGATTAAATAAAATTAAGTTTTAACTATTTTTAGATTACTCAAGATTAAATAAAATTAAAGTTTTAACTATTTTTAGATTACTCAAGATTAAATAAAATTAAAGTTTTAACTATTTTTAGATTACTCAAGATTAAATAAAATTAAAGTTTTAACTATTTTTAGATTACTCAAGATTAAATAAAATTAAAGTTTTAACTATTTTTAGATTACTCAAGATTAAATAAAATTAAAGTTTTAACTATTTTTAGATTACTCAAGATTAAATAAAATAAAGTTTTAACTATTTTTAGATTACTCAAGATTAAATAAAATTAAGTTTTAACTATTTTTAGATTACTCAAGATTAAATAAAATTAAAGTTTTAACTATTTTTAGATTACTCGAGACTAAATAAGTTAAAGTTTTAACTATTTTTAGATTACTCAAGATTAAATAAAATTAAAGTTTTAACTATTTTTAGATTACTCAAGATTAAATAAAATTAAGTTTTAACTATTTTTAGATTACTCAAGATTAAATAAAATTAAAGTTTTAACTATTTTTAGATTACTCGAGACTAAATAAGTTAAAGTTTTAACTATTTTTAGATTACTCAAGATTAAATAAAATTAAAGTTTTAACTATTTTTAGATTACTCAAGATTAAATAAAATTAAGTTTTAACTATTTTTAGATTACTCAAGACTAAATAAGTTAAAGTTTTAACTATTTTTAGATTACTCAAGATTAAATAAAATTAAGTTTTAACTATTTTTAGATTACTCAAGATTAAATAAAATTAAAGTTTTAACTATTTTTAGATTACTCGAGATTAAATAAAATTAAAGTTTTAACTATTTTTAGATTACTCAAGATTAAATAAATTTAAGTTTTAACTATTTTTAGATTACTCAAGATTAAATAAAATTAAGTTTTAACTATTTTTAGATTACTCAAGATTAAATAAAATTAAAGTTTTAACTATTTTTAGATTACTCAAGATTAAATAAAATTAAAGTTTTAACTATTTTTAGATTACTCAAGATTAAATAAAATAAAGTTTTAACTATTTTTAGATTACTCAAGATTAAATAAAATTAAAGTTTTAACTATTTTTAGATTACTCAAGATTAAATAAAATTAAGTTTTAACTATTTTTAGATTACTCAAAATTAAATAAAATTAAAGTTTTAACTATTTTTAGATTACTCAAGATTAAATAAAATTAAAGTTTTAACTATTTTTAGATTACTCAAGATTAAATAAAATAAAGTTTTAACTATTTTTAGATTACTCAAGATTAAATAAAATTAAAGTTTTAACTATTTTTAGATTACTCAAGATTAAATAAAAATGAATTTTAACTATTTTTAGATTACTCAAGATTAAATAAATTTAAGTTTTAACTATTTTTAGATTACTCAAGATTAAATAAAATTAAGTTTTAACTATTTTTAGATTACTCAAGATTAAATAAAATTTAAGTTTTAACTATTTTTAGATTACTCGAGATTAAATAAAATTTAAGTTTTAACTATTTTTAGATTACTCAAGATTAAATAAAATTAAGTTTTAACTATTTTTAGATTGCTCAAGATTAAATAAAATTAAAGTTTTAAATATTTTTAGATTACTCAAGATTAAATAAAATTTAAGTTTTAACTATTTTTAGATTACTCAAGATTAAATAAAATTAAGTTTTAACTATTTTTAGATTACTCAAGATTAAATAAAATTAAGTTTTAACTATTTTTAGATTACTCAAGATTAAATAAAATTAAAGTTTTAACTATTTTTAGATTACTCAAGATTAAATAAAATTAAAGTTTTAACTATTTTTAGATTACTCAAGATTAAATAAATTTAAGTTTTAACTATTTTTAGATTACTCAAGATTAAATAAAATTAAAGTTTTAACTATTTTTAGATTACTCGAGACTAAATAAGTTAAAGTTTTAACTATTTTTAGATTACTCAAGATTAAATAAAATTAAAGTTTTAACTATTTTTAGATTACTCGAGACTAAATAAGTTAAAGTTTTAACTATTTTTAGATTACTCAAGATTAAATAAAAATGAATTTTAACTATTTTTAGATTACTCAAGATTAAATAAAATTAAGTTTTAACTATTTTTAGATTACTCAAGATTAAATAAAATTAAAGTTTTAACTATTTTTAGATTACTCAAGATTAAATAAAATTAAAGTTTTAACTATTTTTAGATTACTCAAGATTAAATAAAATTAAAGTTTTAACTATTTTTAGATTACTCAAGATTAAATAAAATTAAGTTTTAACTATTTTTAGATTACTCAAGATTAAATAAAATTAAGTTTTAACTATTTTTAGATTACTCGAGATTAAATAAATTTAAGTTTTAACTATTTTTAGATTACTCAAGATTAAATAAAATTAAAGTTTTAACTATTTTTAGATTACTCAAGATTAAATAAAATTTAAGTTTTAACTATTTTTAGATTACTCAAGATTAAATAAATTTAAGTTTTAACTATTTTTAGATTACTCAAGATTAAATAAAATTAAAGTTTTAACTATTTTTAGATTACTCAAGATTAAATAAAATTAAGTTTTAACTATTTTTAGATTACTCAAGATTAAATAAAATTTAAGTTTTAACTATTTTTAGATTACTCAAGATTAAATAAATTTAAGTTTTAACTATTTTTAGATTACTCAAGATTAAATAAAATTAAGTTTTAACTATTTTTAGATTACTCAAGATTAAATAAATTTTAAGTTTTAACTATTTTTAGATTACTCAAGATTAAATAAAATTAAAGTTTTAACTATTTTTAGATTACTCAAGATTAAATAAAATTAAGTTTTAACTATTTTTAGATTACTCAAGATTAAATAAAATTAAAGTTTTAACTATTTTTAGATTACTCAAGATTAAATAAAATTAAGTTTTAACTATTTTTAGATTACTCGAGACTAAATAAGTTAAAGTTTTAACTATTTTTAGATTACTCAAGATTAAATAAAATTAAGTTTTAACTATTTTTAGATTACTCAAGATTAAATAAAATTAAGTTTTAACTATTTTTAGATTACTCAAGATTAAATAAAATTAAGTTTTAACTATTTTTAGATTACTCGAGACTAAATAAGTTAAAGTTTTAACTATTTTTAGATTACTCAAGATTAAATAAAATTAAGTTTTAACTATTTTTAGATTACTCAAGATTAAATAAAATAAAGTTTTAACTATTTTTAGATTACTCAAGATTAAATAAAATTAAGTTTTAACTATTTTTAGATTACTCAAGATTAAATAAAATTAAAGTTTTAACTATTTTTAGATTACTCAAGATTAAATAAAAATGAATTTTAACTATTTTTAGATTACTCAAGATTAAATAAAATTAAAGTTTTAACTATTTTTAGATTACTCAAGATTAAATAAAATTAAAGTTTTAACTATTTTTAGATTACTCAAGATTAAATAAAATTAAAGTTTTAACTATTTTTAGATTACTCAAGATTAAATAAAAATGAATTTTAACTATTTTTAGATTACTCAAGATTAAATAAATTTAAGTTTTAACTATTTTTAGATTACTCAAGATTAAATAAAATTAAAGTTTTAACTATTTTTAGATTACTCAAGATTAAATAAAATAAAGTTTTAACTATTTTTAGATTACTCAAGATTAAATAAAAATGAATTTTAACTATTTTTAGATTACTCAAGATTAAATAAAATAAAGTTTTAACTATTTTTAGATTACTCAAGATTAAATAAAATTAAAGTTTTAACTATTTTTAGATTACTCAAGATTAAATAAAATTAAGTTTTTAAATAAAATTAAAGTTTTAACTATTTTTAGATTACTCAAGATTAAATAAAATTAAAGTTTTAACTATTTTTAGATTACTCAAGATTAAATAAAATTAAGTTTTAACTATTTTTAGATTACTCAAGATTAAATAAAATTAAAGTTTTAACTATTTTTAGATTACTCAAGATTAAATAAAATTAAAGTTTTAACTATTTTTAGATTACTCAAGATTAAATAAAATTAAGTTTTAACTATTTTTAGATTACTCAAGATTAAATAAAATTAAGTTTTAACTATTTTTAGATTACTCAAGATTAAATAAAAATGAATTTTAACTATTTTTAGATAACTATTTTTAGATTACTCAAGATTAAATAAAATTAAAGTTTTAACTATTTTTAGATTACTCAAGATTAAATAAAATTAAAGTTTTAACTATTTTTAGATTACTCAAGATTAAATAAAAATGAATTTTAACTATTTTTAGATTACTCAAGATTAAATAAAATTAAAGTTTTAACTATTTTTAGATTACTCAAGATTAAATAAATTTTAAGTTTTAACTATTTTTAGATTACTCAAGATTAAATAAAATTAAAGTTTTAACTATTTTTAGATTACTCAAGATTAAATAAAAATGAATTTTAACTATTTTTAGATTACTCAAGATTAAATAAAATTTAAGTTTTAACTATTTTTAGATTACTCAAGATTAAATAAAATTAAAGTTTTAACTTTTTTTAGATTACTCAAGATTAAATAAAAATGAATTTTAACTATTTTTAGATTACTCAAGATTAAATAAAATTAAAGTTTTAACTATTTTTAGATTACTCGAGACTAAATAAGTTAAAGTTTTAACTATTTTTAGATTACTCAAGATTAAATAAAATTAAGTTTTAACTATTTTTAGATTACTCAAGATTAAATAAAAATGAATTTTAACTATTTTTAGATTACTCAAGATTAAATAAATTTAAGTTTTAACTATTTTTAGATTACTCAAGATTAAATAAAATTAAAGTTTTAACTATTTTTAGATTACTCAAGATTAAATAAATTAAAGTTTTAACTATTTTTAGATTACTCAAGATTAAATAAAATTAAAGTTTTAACTATTTTTAGATTACTCAAGATTAAATAAAATTAAAGTTTTAACTATTTTTAGATTACTCAAGATTAAATAAAATTAAGTTTTAACTATTTTTAGATTACTCAAGATTAAATAAAATTAAAGTTTTAACTATTTTTAGATTACTCGAGATTAAATAAAATTAAAGTTTTAACTATTTTTGATTACTCGAGATTAAATAAAATTTAAGTTTTAACTATTTTTAGATTACTCAAGATTAAATAAAATAAAGTTTTAACTATTTTTAGATTACTCAAGATTAAATAAAATTAAGTTTTAACTATTTTTAGATTACTCAAGATTAAATAAAATTAAAGTTTTAACTATTTTTAGATTACTCAAGATTAAATAAAATTAAGTTTTAACTATTTTTAGATTACTCAAGATTAAATAAAAATGAATTTTAACTATTTTTAGATTACTCAAGATTAAATAAAATTAAGTTTTAACTATTTTTAGATTACTCAAGATTAAATAAAATTAAAGTTTTAACTATTTTTAGATTACTCAAGATTAAATAAAATTAAAGTTTTAACTATTTTTAGATTACTCAAGATTAAATAAAAATGAATTTTAACTATTTTTAGATTACTCAAGATTAAATAAATTTAAGTTTTAACTATTTTTAGATTACTCAAGATTAAATAAAATTAAAGTTTTAACTATTTTTAGATTACTCAAGATTAAATAAAAATGAATTTTAACTATTTTTAGATTACTCAAGATTAAATAAATTTAAGTTTTAACTATTTTTAGATTACTCAAGATTAAATAAAATTAAAGTTTTAACTATTTTTAGATTACTCAAGATTAAATAAAAATGAATTTTAACTATTTTTAGATTACTCAAGATTAAATAAAATTTAAGTTTTAACTATTTTTAGATTACTCAAGATTAAATAAAATTAAAGTTTTAACTATTTTTAGATTACTCAAGATTAAATAAAATTAAGTTTTAACTATTTTTAGATTACTCAAGATTAAATAAAATTTAAGTTTTAACTATTTTTAGATTACTCAAGATTAAATAAAATTAAAGTTTTAACTATTTTTAGATTACTCAAGATTAAATAAAAATGAATTTTAACTATTTTTAGATTACTCAAGATTAAATAAATTTAAGTTTTAACTATTTTTAGATTACTCAAGATTAAATAAAATTAAAGTTTTAACTATTTTTAGATTACTCAAGATTAAATAAAAATGAATTTTAACTATTTTTAGATTACTCAAGATTAAATAAAATTTAAGTTTTAACTATTTTTAGATTACTCAAGATTAAATAAAATTAAAGTTTTAACTATTTTTAGATTACTCAAGATTAAATAAAATTAAGTTTTAACTATTTTTAGATTACTCAAGATTAAATAAAATTTAAGTTTTAACTATTTTTAGATTACTCAAGATTAAATAAAATTAAAGTTTTAACTATTTTTAGATTACTCAAGATTAAATAAAAATGAATTTTAACTATTTTTAGATTACTCAAGATTAAATAAATTTAAGTTTTAACTATTTTTAGATTACTCAAGATTAAATAAAATTAAAGTTTTAACTATTTTTAGATTACTCAAGATTAAATAAAATTAAGTTTTAACTATTTTTAGATTACTCAAGATTAAATAAAATTAAAGTTTTAACTATTTTTAGATTACTCAAGATTAAATAAAATTAAAGTTTTAACTATTTTTAGATTACTCAAGATTAAATAAAATTTAAGTTTTAACTATTTTTAGATTACTCGAGACTAAATAAGTTAAAGTTTTAACTATTTTTAGATTACTCAAGATTAAATAAAATTAAAGTTTTAACTATTTTTAGATTACTCAAGATTAAATAAAATAAAGTTTTAACTATTTTTAGATTACTCAAGATTAAATAAAATTAAAGTTTTAACTATTTTTAGATTACTCAAGATTAAATAAAATTAAGTTTTAACTATTTTTAGATTACTCAAGATTAAATAAAATTAAAGTTTTAACTATTTTTAGATTACTCGAGACTAAATAAGTTAAAGTTTTAACTATTTTTAGATTACTCAAGATTAAATAAAATTAAAGTTTTAACTATTTTTAGATTACTCAAGATTAAATAAAATTAAGTTTTAACTATTTTTAGATTACTCAAGATTAAATAAAAATGAATTTTAACTATTTTTAGATTACTCAAGATTAAATAAAATTAAGTTTTAACTATTTTTAGATTACTCAAGATTAAATAAAATTAAAGTTTTAACTATTTTTAGATTACTCGAGATTAAATAAAATTTAAGTTTTAACTATTTTTAGATTACTCAAGATTAAATAAATTTAAGTTTTAACTATTTTTAGATTACTCAAGATTAAATAAAATTAAAGTTTTAACTATTTTTAGATTACTCAAGATTAAATAAAATTTAAGTTTTAACTATTTTTAGATTACTCAAGATTAAATAAAATTAAAGTTTTAACTATTTTTAGATTACTCAAGATTAAATAAAATTAAGTTTTAACTATTTTTAGATTACTCAAGATTAAATAAAATTTAAGTTTTAACTATTTTTAGATTACTCAAGATTAAATAAAATTAAAGTTTTAACTATTTTTAGATTACTCAAGATTAAATAAAATTAAAGTTTTAACTATTTTTAGATTACTCAAGATTAAATAAAATAAAGTTTTAACTATTTTTAGATTACTCAAGATTAAATAAAATTAAAGTTTTAACTATTTTTAGATTACTCAAGATTAAATAAAATTAAGTTTTAACTATTTTTAGATTACTCAAGATTAAATAAAATTAAAGTTTTAACTATTTTTAGATTACTCAAGATTAAATAAAATTAAGTTTTAACTATTTTTAGATTACTCAAGATTAAATAAAATTAAGTTTTAACTATTTTTAGATTACTCAAGATTAAATAAAATTAAAGTTTTAACTATTTTTAGATTACTCAAGATTAAATAAAATTAAGTTTTAACTATTTTTAGATTACTCAAGATTAAATAAATTTTAAGTTTTAACTATTTTTAGATTACTCAAGATTAAATAAAATTAAAGTTTTAACTATTTTTAGATTACTCAAGATTAAATAAATTTAAGTTTTAACTATTTTTAGATTACTCAAGATTAAATAAAATTAAAGTTTTAACTATTTTTAGATTACTCAAGATTAAATAAATTTTAAGTTTTAACTATTTTTAGATTACTCAAGATTAAATAAAATTAAGTTTTAACTATTTTTAGATTACTCAAGATTAAATAAAATTTTAAATTTTTAGATTTTTAAATAAAATTAAAGTTTTAACTATTTTTAGATTACTCAAGATTTTAAATTTTTAGAACTCAAGATTAAATAAAATTAAGTTTTAACTATTTTTAGATTACTCAAGATTAAATAAAATTAAGTTTTAACTATTTTTAGATTACTCAAGATTAAATAAAATTAAGTTTTAACTATTTTTAGATTTTAACTATTTTTAGATTACTCAAGATTAAATAAAATTAAAGTTTTAACTATTTTTAGATTACTCAAGATTAAATAAAATTAAGTTTTAACTATTTTTAGATTACTCAAGATTAAATAAAATTAAGTTTTAACTATTTTTAGATTACTCAAGATTAAATAAAATTAAGTTTTAACTATTTTTAGATTACTCAAGATTAAATAAAATTAAAGTTTTAACTATTTTTAGATTACTCAAGATTAAATAAAATTAAAGTTTTAACTATTTTTAGATTACTCAAGATTAAATAAAATTAAAGTTTTAACTATTTTTAGATTACTCAAGATTAAATAAAATTAAAGTTTTAACTATTTTTAGATTACTCAAGATTAAATAAAATTAAAGTTTTAACTATTTTTAGATTACTCGAGACTAAATAAGTTAAAGTTTTAACTATTTTTAGATTACTCAAGATTAAATAAAAATGAATTTTAACTATTTTTAGATTACTCAAGATTAAATAAAATTAAGTTTTAACTATTTTTAGATTACTCAAGATTAAATAAAATTAAAGTTTTAACTATTTTTAGATTACTCAAGATTAAATAAAATTAAAGTTTTAACTATTTTTAGATTACTCAAGATTAAATAAAATTAAAGTTTTAACTATTTTTAGATTACTCAAGATTAAATAAAATTTAAGTTTTAACTATTTTTAGATTACTCAAGATTAAATAAAATTAAAGTTTTAACTATTTTTAGATTACTCAAGATTAAATAAAATTAAGTTTTAACTATTTTTAGATTACTCAAGATTAAATAAAATTAAAGTTTTAACTATTTTTAGATTACTCAAGATTAAATAAAATTAAGTTTTAACTATTTTTAGATTACTCAAGATTAAATAAAATTAAAGTTTTAACTATTTTTAGATTACTCAAGATTAAATAAAATTTAAGTTTTAACTATTTTTAGATTACTCAAGATTAAATAAAATTAAGTTTTAACTATTTTTAGATTACTCGAGATTAAATAAAATTAAAGTTTTAACTATTTTTAGATTACTCAAGATTAAATAAAATTTAAGTTTTAACTATTTTTAGATTACTCAAGATTAAATAAAATTAAAGTTTTAACTATTTTTAGATTACTCAAGATTAAATAAAATTAAGTTTTAACTATTTTTAGATTACTCAAGATTAAATAAAATTAAAGTTTTAACTATTTTTAGATTACTCAAGATTAAATAAAATTAAGTTTTAACTATTTTTAGATTACTCAAGATTAAATAAAATTAAGTTTTAACTATTTTTAGATTACTCGAGACTAAATAAGTTAAAGTTTTAACTATTTTTAGATTACTCAAGATTAAATAAAATTAAGTTTTAACTATTTTTAGATTACTCAAGATTAAATAAAATTAAAGTTTTAACTATTTTTAGATTACTCAAGATTAAATAAAATTTAAGTTTTAACTATTTTTAGATTACTCAAGATTAAATAAAATTAAAGTTTTAACTATTTTTAGATTACTCAAGATTAAATAAATTAAAGTTTTAACTATTTTTAGATTACTCAAGATTAAATAAAATTAAGTTTTAACTATTTTTAGATTACTCAAGATTAAATAAAATTAATTTTTAACTATTTTTAGATTACTCAAGACTAAATAAGTTAAAGTTTTAACTATTTTTAGATTACTCAAGATTAAATAAAATTAAAGTTTTAACTATTTTTAGATTACTCAAGATTAAATAAAATTAAAGTTTTAACTATTTTTAGATTACTCAAGATTAAATAAAATTTAAGTTTTAACTATTTTTAGATTACTCAAGATTAAATAAATTTAAGTTTTAACTATTTTTAGATTACTCAAGATTAAATAAAATTTAAGTTTTAACTATTTTTAGATTACTCAAGATTAAATAAATTTAAGTTTTAACTATTTTTAGATTACTCAAGATTAAATAAATTTAAGTTTTAACTATTTTTAGATTACTCAAGATTAAATAAAATTAAAGTTTTAACTATTTTTAGATTACTCAAGATTAAATAAAATTTAAGTTTTAACTATTTTTAGATTACTCAAGATTAAATAAAATTAAAGTTTTAACTATTTTTAGATTACTCAAGATTAAATAAATTAAAGTTTTAACTATTTTTAGATTACTCAAGATTAAATAAAATTAAGTTTTAACTATTTTTAGATTACTCAAGATTAAATAAAATTAAGTTTTAACTATTTTTAGATTACTCAAGATTAAATAAAATAAAGTTTTAACTATTTTTAGATTACTCAAGATTAAATAAAATTAAAGTTTTAACTATTTTTAGATTACTCAAGATTAAATAAATTAAAGTTTTAACTATTTTTAGATTACTCAAGATTAAATAAAATTAAAGTTTTAACTATTTTTAGATTACTCAAGATTAAATAAAAATGAATTTTAACTATTTTTAGATTACTCAAGATTAAATAAATTTAAGTTTTAACTATTTTTAGATTACTCAAGATTAAATAAAATTAAAGTTTTAACTATTTTTAGATTACTCAAGATTAAATAAAATTTAAGTTTTAACTATTTTTAGATTACTCAAGATTAAATAAAATTAAAGTTTTAACTATTTTTAGATTACTCAAGATTAAATAAAATTAAAGTTTTAACTATTTTTAGATTACTCAAGATTAAATAAAATTAAGTTTTAACTATTTTTAGATTACTCAAGATTAAATAAATTTAAGTTTTAACTATTTTTAGATTACTCAAGATTAAATAAATTTAAGTTTTAACTATTTTTAGATTACTCAAGATTAAATAAAATTAAAGTTTTAACTATTTTTAGATTACTCAAGATTAAATAAAATTTAAGTTTTAACTATTTTTAGATTACTCAAGATTAAATAAAATTAAAGTTTTAACTATTTTTAGATTACTCAAGATTAAATAAAATTAAAGTTTTAACTATTTTTAGATTACTCAAGATTAAATAAATTAAAGTTTTAACTATTTTTAGATTACTCAAGATTAAATAAAATTAAGTTTTAACTATTTTTAGATTACTCAAGATTAAATAAAATTAAAGTTTTAACTATTTTTAGATTACTCAAGATTAAATAAAATTTAAGTTTTAACTATTTTTAGATTACTCAAGATTAAATAAAATTAAAGTTTTAACTATTTTTAGATTACTCAAGATTAAATAAAATTAAAGTTTTAACTATTTTTAGATTACTCAAGATTAAATAAATTAAAGTTTTAACTATTTTTAGATTACTCAAGATTAAATAAAATTAAAGTTTTAACTATTTTTAGATTACTCAAGACTAAATAAGTTAAAGTTTTAACTATTTTTAGATTACTCAAGATTAAATAAATTTAAGTTTTAACTATTTTTAGATTACTCAAGACTAAATAAGTTAAAGTTTTAACTATTTTTAGATTACTCAAGATTAAATAAATTTTAAGTTTTAACTATTTTTAGATTACTCAAGATTAAATAAAATTAAGTTTTAACTATTTTTAGATTACTCAAGATTAAATAAAATTAAGTTTTAACTATTTTTAGATTACTCAAGATTAAATAAAATAAAGTTTTAACTATTTTTAGATTACTCAAGATTAAATAAAATTAAAGTTTTAACTATTTTTAGATTACTCAAGATTAAATAAAATTAAAGTTTTAACTATTTTTAGATTACTCAAGATTAAATAAAAATGAATTTTAACTATTTTTAGATTACTCAAGATTAAATAAAATTAAGTTTTAACTATTTTTAGATTACTCAAGATTAAATAAATTTTAAGTTTTAACTATTTTTAGATTACTCAAGATTAAATAAAATTAAGTTTTAACTATTTTTAGATTACTCAAGATTAAATAAAATTTAAGTTTTAACTATTTTTAGATTACTCAAGATTAAATAAATTTAAGTTTTAACTATTTTTAGATTACTCAAGATTAAATAAATTTAAGTTTTAACTATTTTTAGATTACTCAAGATTAAATAAAATTAAAGTTTTAACTATTTTTAGATTACTCAAGATTAAATAAAATTTAAGTTTTAACTATTTTTAGATTACTCAAGATTAAATAAAATTAAAGTTTTAACTATTTTTAGATTACTCAAGATTA
Organism: Loxodes magnus; assembly: GCA_946699065.1. Lineage (NCBI taxonomy): Eukaryota > Ciliophora > Karyorelictea > Loxodida > Loxodidae > Loxodes > Loxodes magnus. The sequence goes on along the minus strand of CAMPDV010001973.1, from coordinate 11,725 downwards.
AATAAAATTAAAGTTTTAACTATTTTTAGATTACTCAAGATTAAATAAATTAAAGTTTTAACTATTTTTAGATTACTCAAGATTAAATAAAATTAAGTTTTAACTATTTTTAGATTACTCAAGATTAAATAAAATTTAAGTTTTAACTATTTTTAGATTACTCAAGATTAAATAAAATTAAAGTTTTAACTATTTTTAGATTACTCAAGATTAAATAAAATTAAAGTTTTAACTATTTTTAGATTACTCAAGATTAAATAAATTAAAGTTTTAACTATTTTTAGATTACTCAAGATTAAATAAAATTAAAGTTTTAACTATTTTTAGATTACTCAAGATTAAATAAAAATGAATTTTAACTATTTTTAGATTACTCAAGATTAAATAAATTTAAGTTTTAACTATTTTTAGATTACTCAAGATTAAATAAAATTAAAGTTTTAACTATTTTTAGATTACTCAAGATTAAATAAAATTAAAGTTTTAACTATTTTTAGATTACTCAAGATTAAATAAATTTTAAGTTTTAACTATTTTTAGATTACTCAAGATTAAATAAAATTTAAGTTTTAACTATTTTTAGATTACTCAAGATTAAATAAAATTAAAGTTTTAACTATTTTTAGATTACTCAAGATTAAATAAAATTTAAGTTTTAACTATTTTTAGATTACTCAAGATTAAATAAAATTAAAGTTTTAACTTTTTTTAGATTACTCAAGATTAAATAAAAATGAATTTTAACTATTTTTAGATTACTCAAGATTAAATAAAATTAAAGTTTTAACTATTTTTAGATTACTCAAGATTAAATAAAAATGAATTTTAACTATTTTTAGATTACTCAAGATTAAATAAAATTAAAGTTTTAACTATTTTTAGATTACTCGAGACTAAATAAGTTAAAGTTTTAACTATTTTTAGATTACTCAAGATTAAATAAAATTAAGTTTTAACTATTTTTAGATTACTCAAGATTAAATAAAAATGAATTTTAACTATTTTTAGATTACTCAAGATTAAATAAATTTAAGTTTTAACTATTTTTAGATTACTCAAGATTAAATAAAATTAAAGTTTTAACTATTTTTAGATTACTCAAGATTAAATAAATTAAAGTTTTAACTATTTTTAGATTACTCAAGATTAAATAAAATTAAAGTTTTAACTATTTTTAGATTACTCAAGACTAAATAAGTTAAAGTTTTAACTATTTTTAGATTACTCAAGATTAAATAAATTTAAGTTTTAACTATTTTTAGATTACTCAAGACTAAATAAGTTAAAGTTTTAACTATTTTTAGATTACTCAAGATTAAATAAAATTAAAGTTTTAACTATTTTTAGATTACTCAAGATTAAATAAAATTAAGTTTTAACTATTTTTAGATTACTCAAGATTAAATAAAATTAAAGTTTTAACTATTTTTAGATTACTCAAGATTAAATAAAATTAAAGTTTTAACTATTTTTAGATTACTCAAGATTAAATAAAATTAAAGTTTTAACTATTTTTAGATTATTCAAGATTAAATAAAATTAAAGTTTTAACTATTTTTAGATTACTCAAGATTAAATAAAATTAAGTTTTAACTATTTTTAGATTACTCAAGATTAAATAAATTTAAGTTTTAACTATTTTTAGATTACTCGAGATTAAATAAAATTTAAGTTTTAACTATTTTTAGATTACTCAAGATTAAATAAAATTAAGTTTTAACTATTTTTAGATTACTCAAGATTAAATAAAATTAAGTTTTAACTATTTTTAGATTACTCAAGATTAAATAAAATTAAAGTTTTAACTATTTTTAGATTACTCAAGATTAAATAAAATTAAAGTTTTAACTATTTTTAGATTACTCAAGATTAAATAAAATTAAAGTTTTAACTATTTTTAGATTATTCAAGATTAAATAAAATTAAAGTTTTAACTATTTTTAGATTACTCAAGATTAAATAAAATTAAGTTTTAACTATTTTTAGATTACTCAAGATTAAATAAATTTAAGTTTTAACTATTTTTAGATTACTCGAGATTAAATAAAATTTAAGTTTTAACTATTTTTAGATTACTCAAGATTAAATAAAATTAAGTTTTAACTATTTTTAGATTACTCAAGATTAAATAAATTTAAGTTTTAACTATTTTTAGATTACTCAAGATTAAATAAATTAAAGTTTTAACTATTTTTAGATTACTCAAGATTAAATAAAATTAAAGTTTTAACTATTTTTAGATTACTCAAGATTAAATAAAATTAAGTTTTAACTATTTTTAGATTACTCAAGATTAAATAAAATTAAAGTTTTAACTATTTTTAGATTACTCGAGATTAAATAAAATTTAAGTTTTAACTATTTTTAGATTACTCAAGATTAAATAAAATTAAAGTTTTAACTATTTTTAGATTACTCAAGATTAAATAAAATTTAAGTTTTAACTATTTTTAGATTACTCAAGATTAAATAAAATTAAGTTTTAACTATTTTTAGATTACTCAAGATTAAATAAAATTAAAGTTTTAACTATTTTTAGATTACTCAAGATTAAATAAAATTAAAGTTTTAACTATTTTTAGATTACTCAAGATTAAATAAAAATAAATTTTAACTATTTTTAGATTACTCAAGATTAAATAAAATTAAAGTTTTAACTATTTTTAGATTACTCAAGATTAAATAAAATTAAAGTTTTAACTATTTTTAGATTACTCAAGATTAAATAAAAATGAATTTTAACTATTTTTAGATTACTCGAGATTAAATAAAATTAAAGTTTTAACTATTTTTAGATTACTCGAGATTAAATAAAATTAAAGTTTTAACTATTTTTAGATTACTCAAGATTAAATAAAATTAAAGTTTTAACTATTTTTAGATTACTCAAGATTAAATAAAAATGAATTTTAACTATTTTTAGATTACTCAAGATTAAATAAAATTAAAGTTTTAACTATTTTTAGATTACTCAAGATTAAATAAAATTAAAGTTTTAACTATTTTTAGATTACTCAAGATTAAATAAAATTAAAGTTTTAACTATTTTTAGATTACTCAAGATTAAATAAAATTAAAGTTTTAACTATTTTTAGATTACTCAAGATTAAATAAAAATTAAGTTTTAACTATTTTTAGATTACTCAAGATTAAATAAAATTAAAGTTTTAACTATTTTTAGATTACTCAAGATTAAATAAAATTAAAGTTTTAACTATTTTTAGATTACTCAAGATTAAATAAAAATGAATTTTAACTATTTTTAGATTACTCGAGATTAAATAAAATTAAAGTTTTAACTATTTTTAGATTACTCGAGATTAAATAAAATTAAAGTTTTAACTATTTTTAGATTACTCAAGATTAAATAAAATTAAAGTTTTAACTATTTTTAGATTACTCAAGATTAAATAAAAATGAATTTTAACTATTTTTAGATTACTCAAGATTAAATAAAATTAAAGTTTTAACTATTTTTAGATTACTCAAGATTAAATAAAATTAAAGTTTTAACTATTTTTAGATTACTCAAGATTAAATAAAATTAAAGTTTTAACTATTTTTAGATTACTCAAGATTAAATAAAAATGAATTTTAACTATTTTTAGATTACTCGAGATTAAATAAAATTAAAGTTTTAACTATTTTTAGATTACTCGAGATTAAATAAAATTAAAGTTTTAACTATTTTTAGATTACTCAAGATTAAATAAAATTAAGTTTTAACTATTTTTAGATTACTCAAGATTAAATAAAAATGAATTTTAACTATTTTTAGATTACTCGAGATTAAATAAAATTAAAGTTTTAACTATTTTTAGATTACTCGAGATTAAATAAAATTTAAGTTTTAACTATTTTTAGATTACTCAAGATTAAATAAAATTAAGTTTTAACTATTTTTAGATTACTCAAGATTAAATAAAAATGAATTTTAACTATTTTTAGATTACTCAAGATTAAATAAATTTAAGTTTTAACTATTTTTAGATTACTCAAGATTAAATAAAATTAAAGTTTTAACTATTTTTAGATTACTCAAGATTAAATAAAAATGAATTTTAACTATTTTTAGATTACTCAAGATTAAATAAATTTAAGTTTTAACTATTTTTAGATTACTCAAGATTAAATAAAATTAAAGTTTTAACTATTTTTAGATTACTCAAGATTAAATAAAATTAAAGTTTTAACTATTTTTAGATTACTCAAGATTAAATAAAATTAAAGTTTTAACTATTTTTAGATTACTCAAGATTAAATAAAATAAAGTTTTAACTATTTTTAGATTACTCAAGATTAAATAAAATTAAAGTTTTAACTATTTTTAGATTACTCAAGATTAAATAAAATTAAAGTTTTAACTATTTTTAGATTACTCAAGATTAAATAAAATTAAGTTTTAACTATTTTTAGATTACTCAAGATTAAATAAAATTAAGTTTTAACTATTTTTAGATTACTCAAGATTAAATAAAATTAAAGTTTTAACTATTTTTAGATTACTCAAGATTAAATAAAAATGAATTTTAACTATTTTTAGATTACTCAAGATTAAATAAAATTAAAGTTTTAACTATTTTTAGATTACTCAAGATTAAATAAAATTAAAGTTTTAACTATTTTTAGATTACTCAAGATTAAATAAAATTAAGTTTTAACTATTTTTAGATTACTCAAGATTAAATAAAATTAAAGTTTTAACTATTTTTAGATTACTCAAGATTAAATAAAATTAAGTTTTAACTATTTTTAGATTACTCAAGATTAAATAAAATTAAAGTTTTAACTATTTTTAGATTACTCAAGATTAAATAAAATTAAAGTTTTAACTATTTTTAGATTACTCAAGATTAAATAAAATTAAGTTTTAACTATTTTTAGATTACTCAAGATTAAATAAAATTAAGTTTTAACTATTTTTAGATTACTCAAGATTAAATAATTTAAAGTTTTAACTATTTTTAGATTACTCAAGATTAAATAAAATTAAGTTTTAACTATTTTTAGATTACTCAAGATTAAATAAATTTAAGTTTTAACTATTTTTAGATTACTCAAGATTAAATAAAATTAAAGTTTTAACTATTTTTAGATTACTCAAGATTAAATAAAAATGAATTTTAACTATTTTTAGATTACTCAAGATTAAATAAAATTAAAGTTTTAACTATTTTTAGATTACTCAAGATTAAATAAAAATGAATTTTAACTATTTTTAGATTACTCAAGATTAAATAAAATTAAAGTTTTAACTATTTTTAGATTACTCAAGATTAAATAAAATTAAAGTTTTAACTATTTTTAGATTACTCAAGATTAAATAAAATTAAAGTTTTAACTATTTTTAGATTACTCAAGATTAAATAAAATTAAGTTTTAACTATTTTTAGATTACTCAAGATTAAATAAAATTAAGTTTTAACTATTTTTAGATTACTCAAGATTAAATAAATTAAAGTTTTAACTATTTTTAGATTACTCAAGATTAAATAAATTTAAGTTTTAACTATTTTTAGATTACTCAAGATTAAATAAATTTAAGTTTTAACTATTTTTAGATTACTCAAGATTAAATAAAATTAAAGTTTTAACTATTTTTAGATTACTCAAGATTAAATAAAAATGAATTTTAACTATTTTTAGATTACTCAAGATTAAATAAAATTAAAGTTTTAACTATTTTTAGATTACTCAAGATTAAATAAAATTAAAGTTTTAACTATTTTTAGATTACTCAAGATTAAATAAAAATGAATTTTAACTATTTTTAGATTACTCAAGATTAAATAAAATTTAAGTTTTAACTATTTTTAGATTACTCAAGATTAAATAAAATTAAAGTTTTAACTATTTTTAGATTACTCAAGATTAAATAAAATTAAAGTTTTAACTATTTTTAGATTACTCAAGATTAAATAAAATTAAGTTTTAACTATTTTTAGATTACTCAAGATTAAATAAAATTAAAGTTTTAACTATTTTTAGATTACTCAAGATTAAATAAAATTAAAGTTTTAACTATTTTTAGATTACTCAAGATTAAATAAAAATGAATTTTAACTATTTTTAGATTACTCAAGATTAAATAAAATTTAAGTTTTAACTATTTTTAGATTACTCGAGATTAAATAAGTTAAAGTTTTAACTATTTTTAGATTACTCAAGATTAAATAAAAATGAATTTTAACTATTTTTAGATTACTCAAGATTAAATAAAATTAAAGTTTTAACTATTTTTAGATTACTCAAGATTAAATAAATTTAAGTTTTAACTATTTTTAGATTACTCAAGATTAAATAAAATTAAAGTTTTAACTATTTTTAGATTACTCAAGATTAAATAAAATTAAAGTTTTAACTATTTTTAGATTACTCAAGATTAAATAAAATTAAGTTTTAACTATTTTTAGATTACTCAAGATTAAATAAAATTAAGTTTTAACTATTTTTAGATTACTCAAGATTAAATAAAATTAAAGTTTTAACTATTTTTAGATTACTCAAGATTAAATAAAATTAAAGTTTTAACTATTTTTAGATTACTCAAGATTAAATAAAATTAAAGTTTTAACTATTTTTAGATTACTCAAGATTAAATAAAATTAAAGTTTTAACTATTTTTAGATTACTCAAGATTAAATAAAATTAAGTTTTAACTATTTTTAGATTACTCAAGATTAAATAAAATTAAAGTTTTAACTATTTTTAGATTACTCAAGATTAAATAAAATTAAGTTTTAACTATTTTTAGATTACTCAAGATTAAATAAAATTAAAGTTTTAACTATTTTTAGATTACTCAAGATTAAATAAAATTAAAGTTTTAACTATTTTTAGATTACTCAAGATTAAATAAAATTAAGTTTTAACTATTTTTAGATTACTCAAGATTAAATAAAATTAAGTTTTAACTATTTTTAGATTACTCAAGATTAAATAAAAATGAATTTTAACTATTTTTAGATTACTCAAGATTAAATAAATTTAAGTTTTAACTATTTTTAGATTACTCAAGATTAAATAAATTTAAGTTTTAACTATTTTTAGATTACTCAAGATTAAATAAAATTAAAGTTTTAACTATTTTTAGATTACTCAAGATTAAATAAAAATGAATTTTAACTATTTTTAGATTACTCAAGATTAAATAAAATTAAAGTTTTAACTATTTTTAGATTACTCAAGATTAAATAAAATTAAGTTTTAACTATTTTTAGATTACTCAAGATTAAATAAAATTAAAGTTTTAACTATTTTTAGATTACTCAAGATTAAATAAAATTAAAGTTTTAACTATTTTTAGATTACTCAAGATTAAATAAAATTAAAGTTTTAACTATTTTTAGATTACTCAAGATTAAATAAAATTAAGTTTTAACTATTTTTAGATTACTCAAGATTAAATAAAATTAAAGTTTTAACTATTTTTAGATTACTCAAGATTAAATAAAATTAAAGTTTTAACTATTTTTAGATTACTCAAGATTAAATAAAAATGAATTTTAACTATTTTTAGATTACTCAAGATTAAATAAAATTAAAGTTTTAACTATTTTTAGATTACTCAAGATTAAATAAAATAAAGTTTTAACTATTTTTAGATTACTCAAGATTAAATAAAATTAAAGTTTTAACTATTTTTAGATTACTCGAGATTAAATAAAATTAAAGTTTTAACTATTTTTAGATTACTCGAGATTAAATAAAATTAAAGTTTTAACTATTTTTAGATTACTCAAGATTAAATAAATTTAAGTTTTAACTATTTTTAGATTACTCAAGATTAAATAAAATTAAAGTTTTAACTATTTTTAGATTACTCAAGATTAAATAAAATTAAAGTTTTAACTATTTTTAGATTACTCAAGATTAAATAAAAATGAATTTTAACTATTTTTAGATTACTCAAGATTAAATAAAATTTAAGTTTTAACTATTTTTAGATTACTCAAGATTAAATAAAATTAAAGTTTTAACTATTTTTAGATTACTCAAGATTAAATAAAAATGAATTTTAACTATTTTTAGATTACTCAAGATTAAATAAATTAAAGTTTTAACTATTTTTAGATTACTCAAGATTAAATAAAATTAAAGTTTTAACTATTTTTAGATTACTCAAGATTAAATAAAATTAAAGTTTTAACTATTTTTAGATTACTCAAGATTAAATAAAATTAAAGTTTTAACTATTTTTAGATTACTCAAGATTAAATAAAATTAAAGTTTTAACTATTTTTAGATTACTCAAGATTAAATAAAAATGAATTTTAACTATTTTTAGATTACTCAAGATTAAATAAATTTAAGTTTTAACTATTTTTAGATTACTCAAGATTAAATAAAATTAAAGTTTTAACTATTTTTAGATTACTCAAGATTAAATAAAATTAAAGTTTTAACTATTTTTAGATAACTCAAGATTAAATAAAATTAAAGTTTTAACTATTTTTAGATTACTCAAGATTAAATAAAATTAAGTTTTAACTATTTTTAGATTACTCAAGATTAAATAAAATTAAAGTTTTAACTATTTTTAGATTACTCAAGATTAAATAAAATTAAAGTTTTAACTATTTTTAGATTACTCAAGATTAAATAAAATTTAAGTTTTAACTATTTTTAGATTACTCAAGATTAAATAAAATTTAAGTTTTAACTATTTTTAGATTACTCAAGATTAAATAAAATTAAAGTTTTAACTATTTTTAGATTACTCAAGATTAAATAAAATTAAGTTTTAACTATTTTTAGATTACTCAAGATTAAATAAAATTAAAGTTTTAACTATTTTTAGATTACTCAAGATTAAATAAAATTAAAGTTTTAACTATTTTTAGATTACTCAAGATTAAATAAAAATGAATTTTAACTATTTTTAGATTACTCAAGATTAAATAAAATTTAAGTTTTAACTATTTTTAGATTACTCGAGATTAAATAAAAATGAATTTTAACTATTTTTAGATTACTCAAGATTAAATAAATTTAAGTTTTAACTATTTTTAGATTACTCAAGATTAAATAAAATTAAAGTTTTAACTATTTTTAGATTACTCAAGATTAAATAAAAATGAATTTTAACTATTTTTAGATTACTCAAGATTAAATAAAATAAAGTTTTAACTATTTTTAGATTACTCAAGATTAAATAAATTAAAGTTTTAACTATTTTTAGATTACTCAAGATTAAATAAATTAAAGTTTTAACTATTTTTAGATTACTCAAGATTAAATAAAATTAAAGTTTTAACTATTTTTAGATTACTCAAGATTAAATAAAATTAAGTTTTAACTATTTTTAGATTACTCAAGATTAAATAAAATTAAAGTTTTAACTATTTTTAGATTACTCAAGATTAAATAAAATTTAAGTTTTAACTATTTTTAGATTACTCAAGATTAAATAAATTAAAGTTTTAACTATTTTTAGATTACTCAAGATTAAATAAAATTAAAGTTTTAACTATTTTTAGATTACTCAAGATTAAATAAATTTAAGTTTTAACTATTTTTAGATTACTCAAGATTAAATAAAATTAAAGTTTTAACTATTTTTAGATTACTCAAGATTAAATAAAATTAAGTTTTAACTATTTTTAGATTACTCAAGATTAAATAAAATTAAAGTTTTAACTATTTTTAGATTACTCAAGATTAAATAAATTTAAGTTTTAACTATTTTTAGATTACTCAAGATTAAATAAAATTAAAGTTTTAACTATTTTTAGATTACTCAAGATTAAATAAAATAAAGTTTTAACTATTTTTAGATTACTCAAGATTAAATAAAATTAAAGTTTTAACTATTTTTAGATTACTCAAGATTAAATAAAATTAAAGTTTTAACTATTTTTAGATTACTCAAGATTAAATAAAATTAAGTTTTAACTATTTTTAGATTACTCAAGATTAAATAAAATTAAAGTTTTAACTATTTTTAGATTACTCAAGATTAAATAAAAATGAATTTTAACTATTTTTAGATTACTCAAGATTAAATAAAATTAAAGTTTTAACTATTTTTAGATTACTCAAGATTAAATAAAATTAAGTTTTAACTATTTTTAGATTACTCAAGATTAAATAAAATTAAAGTTTTAACTATTTTTAGATTACTCAAGATTAAATAAAATTAAGTTTTAACTATTTTTAGATTACTCAAGATTAAATAAAATTAAAGTTTTAACTATTTTTAGATTACTCAAGATTAAATAAAATTAAGTTTTAACTATTTTTAGATTACTCAAGATTAAATAAATTAAAGTTTTAACTATTTTTAGATTACTCAAGATTAAATAAAATTAAAGTTTTAACTATTTTTAGATTACTCAAGATTAAATAAAATTAAAGTTTTAACTATTTTTAGATTACTCAAGATTAAATAAATTTAAGTTTTAACTATTTTTAGATTACTCAAGATTAAATAAAATTAAAGTTTTAACTATTTTTAGATTACTCAAGATTAAATAAAATTAAGTTTTAACTATTTTTAGATTACTCAAGATTAAATAAAATTAAGTTTTAACTATTTTTAGATTACTCAAGATTAAATAAAATTAAGTTTTAACTATTTTTAGATTACTCAAGATTAAATAAATTAAAGTTTTAACTATTTTTAGATTACTCAAGATTAAATAAAATTAAAGTTTTAACTATTTTTAGATTACTCAAGATTAAATAAAAATGAATTTTAACTATTTTTAGATTACTCAAGATTAAATAAAATAAAGTTTTAACTATTTTTAGATTACTCAAGATTAAATAAAATTAAAGTTTTAACTATTTTTAGATTACTCAAGATTAAATAAAATTAAAGTTTTAACTATTTTTAGATTACTCAAGATTAAATAAAATTAAAGTTTTAACTATTTTTAGATTACTCAAGATTAAATAAAATTAAAGTTTTAACTATTTTTAGATTACTCAAGATTAAATAAAATTAAAGTTTTAACTATTTTTAGATTACTCAAGATTAAATAAAATTAAAGTTTTAACTATTTTTAGATTACTCAAGATTAAATAAAAATTTTAACTATTTTTAGATTACTCAAGATTAAATAAAATTAACTATTTTTAGATTACTCAAGATTAAATAAAAAAAGTTTTAACTATTTTTAGATTACTCAAGATTAAATAAAATTAACTATTTTTAGATTACTCAAGATTAAATAAAATTAAGTTTTAACTATTTTTAGATTACTCAAGATTAAATAAAATTAAAGTTTTAACTATTTTTAGATTACTCAAGATTAAATAAAATTAAAGTTTTAACTATTTTTAGATTACTCAAGATTAAATAAAATTAAAGTTTTAACTATTTTTAGATTACTCAAGATTAAATAAAATTAAGTTTTAACTATTTTTAGATTACTCAAGATTAAATAAAATTAAGTTTTAACTATTTTTAGATTACTCAAGATTAAATAAAATTAAAGTTTTAACTATTTTTAGATTACTCAAGATTAAATAAAATTAAAGTTTTAACTATTTTTAGATTACTCAAGATTAAATAAAATTAAAGTTTTAAACTATTTTTAGATTACTCAAGATTAAATAAAATTAAGTTTTAACTATTTTTAGATTACTCAAGATTAAATAAAATTAAAGTTTTAACTATTTTTAGATTACTCAAGATTAAATAAAATTAAGTTTTAACTATTTTTAGATTACTCAAGATTAAATAAAATTAAGTTTTAACTATTTTTAGATTACTCAAGAT